>MU226704.1:2687727-2749105 GCA_018584345.1 Thuja plicata
GTAAATGAAATGTTATTTTCGTACCCTATCTTTTAAATTCTAAATGTGAAAGTAAAGAAAAGAAATGAAATTTAATTTGGATAAGTAATGTAAGTGTGTTAGTAAATGAAATTCATTAAGGGAACCTTAAGGAATGTAAATGTGGAGTAGTAATGATGTAAAAAAAAAAAAAAAATTAGTTGCAATTTTGGTCATAAGACCTGATTCCTTATGGGTTCCCTGGCGGGGACATTACAGTTAGGGTTAGTGTTAGCGTTATGGTTAGGGTTACGGTTAGAGTGACTTTTTACAGTTGCAATGTATGGTTATGGGTTTGGAATAGGGTTACATTTAGAGTTAGGCTTACAGTTAGGGTTAGAATTAGGGTCAGAGTTACGCTTAGGGTTAGGGTTATGCTTAGGGTTAGGAATACGGTTAGAGTTAGGATTATAGTTAGATTTAGGGTTAGGGTTGGGGTTACAGTTAGAGTTAGGGTTAGTATTAGGGTTAGGGTTACAGTTATAGTTAGGGTAAGGGTAAGGGTTAGAGTTAGGATTATAGTTAGAGTTAGGGTTAGGGTTAGGGTTAGGGTTAGGGTTAGGCTTAGGCTTAGGGTTAGAATTAGGATTATAGTTAGAGTTAGGGATAGGGTTAGGGTTAGTGTTAGGGTTACAATTAGAGTAAGGGTTAGTAATAGGGACAGGGTTACAGTTATAGTTAGGCTTAGGGGGTTAGAGTTAGGGTGATAGTTAGGGTTATAGTTAGGGTTAGGGTTAGAGCTAGTGTTAGAGTTAGGACTAGAGTTAGTGTTAGGATAAGGTTGGGATTAGAGTTAGGGTTAGGGTTAGATTTAGGGTTAGGGTTAGCGTTACGGTTAGAGTTGTTTTTACAGTTAGGGTTAGGGTTAGAGCTAGTGTTAGAGTTAGTGTTAGGATAAGGTTAGGATTAGAGTTAAGGTTAGGGTTAGATTTAGGGTTAGGGTTAGGGTTAGAATTGTTTTTACAGTTAGGGTTAGGGTTAGAGCTAGTGTTAGAGTTAGGGTTAGAGTTAGTGTTAGGATAAGGTTGGGATTAGAGTTAGGGTTAGGGTTAGATTTAGGGTTAGGGTTAGGGTTAGGGTTAGAGTTATTTTTATAGTTAGGGTTAGGGTATTTTTTTACCATTGTAATGTATGGTTATGGGTTTGGATTAGGGTTAGGATGAGAGTTAGGCTTACATTGAGGGTTAGAGTTAGGGTTAGGGTTAGGGTCTTTTTTATAGTTAGGGTTGGGTTTAGGGTTACTATTAAGGTTAGGGTAAGGGTTTTATTTATAGTTAGGGTTAGGGTTAGGGTATTTTTATAGTTAGGGTTAGGTTTAGGGTTTAAATTAGGGTTAGGGTTAGGGTTAGGGTTAGGGTTATTTTTACTATTAGGGTTAGGGTTAGAGATAGGGTTAGGGTGATTTTTATAGTTAGGGTTAGGGTTAGGGTTAGGTTGATTTTTAAGGTTAGGGTTTAGGTTATGGTTAGGATGATTTTTACGGTTATGGTTAGTGTTACAATTAAGGTTAGGGTTAGGGTTATAGTTAGAGTTAGGGTTAGTATTAGGTTTAGGGTTAGAGTTATTGTTAGGGTAATTTTTTAGAGTTAGGATGTATGGCTATGGGTTAGGGTTAGCGTTAGAGTTAGAGTTATGGTTAGGGTTATGATGTACAATTTAGAAATAGGATGTATGGTGAGGGGTAGGAATCATATCATCTTAATGGTTAGAGTAATGGTCAGGGTTAGGGTTATAATTAGGGTTAGGGTGATTTTTATAGTTAAGATATATGATTATGGGTTGTGGTTGTTTTTATAATTAGGGTTAGGGTTAGGGTTATGGGTTTGGATTAGGTTTACGATTAGAGTTAGGCTTACATTTAGGGTTAGAGTTAGGGTTAGGGTTAGGGATATGGTTAAGGTGTTTTTTATAGTTAGGGGTAAGTTTAGGTTACAATTAGGGATAGGGTTATGGATAGGGATAGGGATAGGGATAGGGATAGGGATAGGGATAAGGATAGGGTTGTTTTTATAGTTAGGGTTAGGGTGATTTTTACAATTAGGGTGATAGTTAGGGTGATTTTTAAAGTTAGGGTTACAGTTAGGGTTAGGGTGATTTTTATAGTTATGGTTAGGGTTATAGTTAAGGTTAGGTTAAGGGTTACAATTAGAGTTAGGGTGAGTATTAGGTTTAGGGTTAGAGTTATAGTTAGGGTGATTTTTTAGAGTTAGTATGTATGGCTATGGGTTAGGATTAGGGTGAGAGTTAGAGTTATTGTTAGGGTTATGATGTATAGTTTAGGAATAGGGTGTATGGTGAGGGGTATAATTCATATCATCTTAATGGTTAGAGCAATGGTCAGGGTTACACTTATGATGAATATAATCATTGGGATTGGGTTAGTATTATGGTTAGGGATGGGATTTTATTATATTAAATCTTTTTATTAGGGTTAGGGTTTACATCATGGTTGGGATTATGGTCAGTATTATGGTTAGGACATGAATTTGTATTAGTGTTAGGGTTAGGATTAGGATTTAAATTTAATATTATTGGTAGGATTGGTGTTTATATCATGGTTAATATCATGATTAGAGTTAGGGTTTTCAATAGGGTTAGGGTTTACTTTTAGGATTAGGATTTTTAAAATAGGGTTAACATCATGGTTAGTGTTATTATTTGGGTTAGGATTAGGGTTTAACATTATGATTATGGTTAGGTTTAATGTTTATATCATATTTATAATTATGGTTAAGATTAGGGCTATGATTATGGCTAGGGTTAGGTTAATGATAAGATTTTAGGTTTATGCCACCGTTAGGGTTAGGGTTTGGGTTATGGTCTTATTTAGGAATAGAGTTTAATGTTAAGGGATGAGATTAATGTTTAGCGATGAGATTAGGGTTTAAGGTTAGGATTAGGATTATAGTTAGAATTTAGGGTTAGGGTTTACATCATGGTTAGTGTTATCAGTAGAGTTAGGGTTTAATATTAGGATCAAGATTTAGGATTTAAATTATGGTTAATTTTATGGTCCATACCATGGTTGTAATTATAGCTAGGGCCAAAATTTTGATTATAGTTAGAATTAGAGTTTAGGGTTATGATTATGTTTAGGGTAAGGGTTTACATCATGGTTAGTACTATGGTTACTATTATTGTTTTGATTAGGGTCATGGGTTTTAATGTTAGGTTTAAGGTTAGGGTTTAGGATTAGGATTATGGTTAAGTTAGGGTTAGGTTAGGGTTTATATTATTATTAGTATTATTGTTAGGTTTAGGTTTTATAATTAGACAAGTGAACTTAGTGTCAAAGATAGAATTATAATTTGATTTATCTTTATTGAAGAACCCTAACCTAAATTTTAACCCTAATATTTTTGGAACATAACCGAACACTTACCCTAATGCTAAATCTATTAATAATTCTAAATAATCCTTAATTAGAATGAAATTCTTATCATAATTATAAATCTAATTAAAAACTAACCCTAAACTTATTTAAATAGTCATCCTTTCTAGTTTAACATTGATTAAAACTCTAAATATCATTAGAATATAATATCTGTATTATCTCTTATCCTAATTGAATCCTAATACTAACCTTAATTGGACCCTAAACATAATTGGAAACTTAATTTAAGTATTATCGAAAGGAAATTTCAAAATTTTATTATTTTATTATACTAATTTATATAAATTATATCTTAATTGATCTTTTAATTAAGTTAAAGTTATATTTAGTGAAAGATAGATTTTTCTTTAAAAAATAGAAATTAATCTAGATATCCAAACAATATTTCTATTATACTTTTATTTTTGCATGCAAATCAATCTAAATTCTAAACTAAACTAAATTCTATTTTTTAATTCTAATTTTTCTATAGACAAATATTAGCAACATTTCTATCTAGTTTCTAAATTATACAAAGTTTCAAAATTAAATTAAATTCTACTTTATGATTTTTAAATGAAGCTTCAACAATTGATAATTAAAAACAAACTTAAATCTAGGTATTAATAGGTATTAACAGAATCTTTCAACATTTTTAAAGTTGTATTTCTATTATGTTTTATTTCTAATTTTTCTATAGGCATATATTAGCAAAATTTCTATTCTATTTTCTAAATTATTCAAAGTTTCAAAATTAAATTAAATTCTGCTTTATGATTTTAAAATGACACTTCAACAATTGAAAAATTAAAAAAACTTAAATCTATGTATTAATAGGTATTAATAGAATATTTCAACATTTTCAAAGTTGTATTTCTATTCTTTTTATTTCTAATGTGTGTATCTTATCTTAACTTATAGACATTTATTAGCAACATTTCTATTATCCCCTAGGAGGAACCCTTGCAACTCTCTGCAACTAGGTCCCCACCCGTTTTTGAATGCTGGCTTCTACCTCGGCCCTTGCTTCGCTGGGGGAGCTGGGGAGTGACTGTCTAGACCTATTCCTGGTCCTTGCTAGGAGAGATGATTTGGAACCCCTCTTAGCAGGGGTTGGCCCCTTTTCCTCTAAGATGATATACTCACCTGGTTCCCTTACTGGTGTTACGATGTCCCCTTCAAAGCCTGTGAAGGAGGATAATGTTGTTGCATTGGGGGGATGGAAGATGGCAGTGTTGGGATTCGAGTCTCCTGACACCCCTGATATGCCTGAATTCTCGGCTGGAGATTTCGGTCCTAAAATCTTTGTCCCAGATGGAGTTGTGGAGGACATATCTGCTACCCTACACCTTGCCCTTGTTGGGAGGTTTTTTTCCTTTAGGCCCACCATAGAGATGGTGCGTAGTTGGTGTACGGCTAGGTGGAAATTTAAAGGATCCCTGTCAGTTTCTGCTATGCCAGGGGGTCTATTCCTATTCAGATTTAATGCTGAGGTAGATTTTACTAGTGTTTCTACAGGGAGCTGGTACTATGGGAAGCACGCTCTTTTGATGGCTAAATAGAAGCCTGGATTTAAGCTGGAAGTTGAACTACAAAAATCTAGTCTGGTATGGGTCCGTCTTCTTGGTCTTCCCCTAGAATTCTGGGATGATAAAGTGCTTAGATGGATAGGGAACTCCTTCAAAAGTTATATGACAGCTGACTCAATTACTCTGACTAAGTCATGCATGGTGTTTTCTAGATTTTTTTTTAATTTCATGATGAACAAGCCCCTTCCCAAATTTGTACTGCTTAAGTACAAGTGGGGGAACTGGAACCAGGCCATTGTTTATGAAAATGCCATACTACACTGCCAAAAATGTGGGAAAAATGGGCTTGTGGTGACTAACTATAAGGGCTCTTCCAGGTTGGAGGAACAACCTGCCACATTCCCGTTGCCTAAGGTTAACAATGTTGAGTCAGTTATGCCTTCGGTGGATACCACAGTTGAACATCCTTCCCGTGGCAGATTCCCCCCCCATGGTGGTGGGCTAGAGTTGGAAGGGCCAGTAAAGAACACAAAGATCGAGAAGACTAAGGCCTTAGAAAAAGGGCAGATGAAGGAAGGTTCAGTAAGGAACATAGAGGCCAAGAAGGTTGAGGCATTAGAAGAAGGTCAGATTCTCAAGGTGAACACTACAGATGAGATGGGTATGACCCCTAAAGATGGAGAAATGGTCATAGTATTAATGGATGTCTCTAACACTCTCATGAATAGTCCTAATGGTCATATGCTAGTATGGAAAAAAAGACTTGGGTGACTAGAAGTGCTCTGACAGGAAAATTTTGGGGAGAAACTTCTTCCACCTGGCAATGCGGTTCAGATTTTGGGGCAGAAATAATGAGAACATCATCCTTATCACCCTCAAATTCTGCCCTCGACTGGTCATAACCTAAAATTAAAACTAGGAGTAAGAAGATGGATGAAGGACTAAAGTCAAAAAATAAGGTAGATGTAGGGAGTGAAAACAAAGTTGGCTGCCTGACTACTAAGGTGACCAGAGCTAAGGAAGCAGCAAGGGCCATTGCTAGTGGAAGGCAACTAACCTTGGAAGACTCTCAAAAAGGTAAAAGATGAAGTTCCTATCATGGAACATAAGGGGCATGAACACCCCACAAAAATAGTTTGCTTTGAAGAAATATATTACGGATCTCCGAGTTGATATGGTTCTCATACAAGAGATTAAAATTAAGTACAATATTTTTGCGCCGCTGGTTGATAAAATTTGGCCAGGAGCGGCCTTCCTGTATAGTGAAGCTGATGGGGCGTCATGTGGTGTTGCTACTCTATGGAACCCTAGTAAGTTGTCTGGAAATATTGTGGCTTCTTCTCATAACTTTCTTGCTACATTTTTTACTTGGAATAATTCCTCCTAGTATATGTACAACATTTATGCCTTAAACTCTAGAATGGAATGAGGTAGACTCTGGGGGGGAATCTCTAACCTCATTGATGCTGACCATGATTACCCTGTTATGTGTGTTGGATATTTTAATTCTCCCCTATTTCCTTCTGAGAAATTGGGAGGGTCCCAAGATTATTCTGATAGTATGCAAGAGCTAGCTGATTTCATGAGGATAAGTGATTTGGTTGATATTGAGTTGTAGGGCACGGGTTTTACTTGGTCTAACAATAGAAAAGATAGGCACCTTATCCAGGTTAATCTGGATAGATGGTTGATCTATGGTGGGTGCGATATTGCCCCTCTGATTGGCTGCTTGCACCTCCCAAGGACTGTGTCTGATCACTCTCCTTTGATTCTTGACTGGGAGGAGAAAGCCCATGGTGGACCCCGGCCATTCCGCTACAAGATCATGTGGCATTCTCACCAGGAAGTCAAAGACTGTATAAAAAGGTGGTGGAACACACCTATTATGGGAATGACTATGTTTATAATTGTAGAGAAGCTTAAAATTATCAAAAGGGAGGCTCACGGGTGGAGCAAAAATAAGTTTGGGGATATCTTCCAGTGTAAGAAAGAGATAGAGGAAAAAATTAAACTCCTCGAAAATAAAATGGCCATGCGCAATTCCTCTTGGGAAGCTCATATTGAGGAAGAGAGATGGAGGAAAAAATGGAAAGACAACCTCAAAAGGGAGGAATTCTTCTGGAAGCAATGATCTCATCTCCAATGGCTCAAGGAAGGTGACCGCAACTCAACTTTTTTCCACAGATATGCTTCAATCCATAAAAGAAGAAATATTATTAAATCCCTGGTTGTCGATGGGGAGGTGATGACTAAGGAAGAAGACATGGGTAATCATGTGGCAGATATCTTTTGTGACAATTTTAGAAGCCTTCTATGGAGGGGGGTTGATTTTGACAGCTCTCGTCTCTTGGAGGCTATCCCGACTGTTATTTCTAGAGAAGAGAATGATTCACTGCTTTCCAAGGTTTCTAAAGAGGAAGTCAAAATCATAGTTTTCTCCATGTGGGCTTTCAAATCTCCTGGTCTAGATGGATTTCCCCCAGCTTTCTTCCATCACTTTTGGGATGTCATAAAATATTATATTATCCATGTTGCTTGTGATTTTGTTAGAACAGGAAAAGTCCTCAAGAGAATTAACAAAACTTACATTGTTCTAGTCCCTAAAGTTCAAGACCCCAAGGAACTAAGTGATTTCCGGCCTATCAGCCTCTATAATATAGTTTATAAAATCCTTTCAAAAATCATCACAAATAGGATCAAACCTCTCCTTGGTAAAATAATTAACCCCAACCAGAAGGGGTTTGTTCCGGGAAGGCAAATCCTAGATGCGGTTATCACTACCCATGAAATCATTCACTCGATGGATAAAGGTAATAATGCTGGCATGGTGCTAAAAATGGACATTTCTAAGGTGTATGATAAGGTGATTTGGAAATTCCTGTATGGGGTGCTAAAAAAGCTTGGCTTTAATGCAAATTTCATAAGAATTGTCAAGGAGGCAGTGGAAACTGTTGAATTTGCGGTTCTTGTAAATGGTTCTCCTTGGGGGCCCTTTAATCAAGAGAGGGGATTGCACTAAGGTGACCCTCTATCCCCTTATTTTTTCCTCCTTGTGGCTAAGGTGTTGGCTCATAATTTACTAAGACTGGAGGCTTCTGGACACATTGCTGAATTTAAATCGGCTTCCACTCTTCCTCCTGAAATCATTCAACAGTTTGTGGACGACATGTTTCTGTTTGGGAAAGCTTGCATTAAAGAAGTGAGAGAATGGAAAGCTCTGCTGAATGTTTATGCAGAGGCTTCAGGTCAGGTGATTAATTATAGTAAAAGAAAAATTTACTTCTTTAATTCTGAACAGAGAACCCAATTGAAAATTATAGAATGTATTGGCTGTAAGGGTGGTATACTTCCTGACACCTATCTAGGACTCCCTCTCACTGTGAAGGAAGTCTTCGACCCTTTTTGGAACTCCATACTCAAAAAAATGCAAAAAAAAAGGCAGGATGGAAAGGTAAGGTCCTCAGTAATGCAAGGAAGCTCCAACTTCTGGTGGTGACCCTCCAAGGAATACCTGTTTACTTCCTATCTCTTTTCAAAATTAATGATAGAACTGTGGAGAAACTAGAAAAAATCCAAAGGAACTTCCTATGGTCTGGAACAGAGGAAAAGACTAAAATGAACCTGATTAGCTAGGAAACAGTTTGCCAACCTAAGAAGGTGGGAGGGCTGGGAGTGAGAAAGATAAAATATCTTAATAAGGTGCTAATTACCAAACTTGGGTGGCAACTCTTTAAAGGTAAATCTGGTTGGTGTAAAATTTTGAAGGCCAAATACTAATTAAATGACCAATTCCCCCTGGGCCAAAAATACCCCACTGGCTCTAAATTCTTGAACTTAATGGTTAAAAGTAAAGGCTCCCTCCTCAGAGGCTTCAAATGGGTGGTGGGTGATGGAAAGCAGATAAGTTTCTAGAAGGACTGGTGGGTGGGAGATAAACCTCTCAGTAGAAACAAAATTAGTCTCCTCAGGGATCATTTGATTTCTCATTTTGGAGACAAAGTTAGTGACTACATTTCTCAGGATAAGAAATGGAAGAAAATTTCTAATGCTTACCATGGCCAGGAGCATATCCCACCCCACATTCTAGAGTTACATAAACTGATTGCTGAGATTAGGATCCCCATCTCTCAAATTGTTGACAAGGTTGTGTGGTGTCACAACAAATCGGGGGAGGTTATGGTCAAATCTGTTTACCTTGCTAGCATTAAGGCTATGGCCGATGAGATGAGTTGGGGAAAGGTTTGGCTTCCCCAGTTCATCCCCAAAATAAATTTTTTTTGGTGGACCGCTCTTCATGGAAAAATCCATATGTTGGAAAACCTCCAGAAATAGGGAGTCCATCTGGTCAACAGGTGTGTTCTTTGTAAAATGTAGGCTGAGATAATAAATCATATTCTTATTCACTACCCTTACGCTTCTCAGGTGTGGGAAAAAATAATGAACAAACTGCAGCTGGATTGGGTCTTTTTGGAGCACTTAGACCAATTCATTAACAACTAGGGTCGAATAGCTAAGCATCCTCTCATCAACATCCTTTGGTTCCTACTACCCCCACATGTCTACTGGAGTCTATGAAAGGAACAGAACAATCAGATTTTTAGAGGAGAAGACAACAATGTTGAAGGAACAGTGCAGCTGACTGTGAATCTGCTGAAGGAAAACCTGGATACCTACCACTGGAAAATCCCCCCTGTCCCCTGAAGGGAGTGGACTGTATGATAGCTAAGGAATTGGTTCTTCCCACCTCCTTCTATGTGATGGACAATTCTAAAATTTTGACAAGACTAAACATTAAATGATCACCCCCAGAGGAATACATAACCAAGCTGAACTTTGATGGCATTGCCTCCAATGGTATTGTTGTGGGAGGAGGTATTCTTAGAGATCGAAAAGGTCACCTAATCCTGGCCTATGTAGTCCACCTGGGGAAGGGGTCTAATAATTTGGCTGAGATGTCTACCCTCCTATGGGGTCTAAAGGTGGCATATGATATTGGGATTAAAAGATTAATCATAGAAGGTGATTCTAAAATTGTAATTGAGCTAGTTAAAGGGAACTATACTATTGGCTGGATCCTGGCAAATGTGTTGCAAGACATCTGTTCGCTGCTCCCCAGGTTTGATGACTTCAACCTTCAACACATTTACCATGAAGGTAACATGGTGGCAGACATGCTGGCGACCATGGGTCTTGCGGTGAATGGCTTAAGATGTTGGAGAAACTTAGACTCTCTACCCAAGCATGTTATTTGGCTTGTGGAAAAGGAAAGGAAATTTAATGATGTCTAACGAGGCTAATGTTGATTGGTCAAGAAAGACAGCTGGCAAGTTCATGAGGTTCCGCATCATTTCAAATTTTAAAAGAGATACGGGATTTGGTTATATTAATTATTGCCAGCTTGAAAGATGGGCTATCAATGCCATTTTAGAAAGAGTAAGAGCTTTTTCAAATTAAAAGAAGACATGCAGCATAACACGCATAAGGGAAAGAATGATATGACTGATGTGATTAATTATAACATCAATCCTTTATGGCGATATCATTTCTTGACATTCAAAGATTATTCATTTATCTCGGCCAACCACATGAATAGTATGGGCCAACTCTGTGAGAAGGCAGACATTAAAACCACCTGGTTTTTCGTCTGGAGACAAAATTGCTACATTTGTTGGGTTAATAGCTCTACTCTGGTGAGGGTTGTGTTGAAAAGAGGAGGGAAAGGTGGGATGTCAGTTAAAACCAAGGAGGAAGACTTGCCTGAATACAACTCAGAGATGGGAAAAGATATGGTACGGGTGGAACCTAGTAGGATCAAGGATGAATTAATCAAAAATCTGTGCATTTTCAACTACCTTAAGGAGGGCGGTTTCTTCCTGTTCATGAAGGCTATGAGAGGCAGTGATGAACTAGTCTCTCTGTAGTTGGTAAAAACTTGGGATGAGTGCAAAGTCATGATAAATGGAATAACCTTTGAGATTAATGAGGAGGTTATCACGTAGGCCATGGGTCTCTCCACAGAGGGGGAAAAATGGAAGAAGATCACCAAAAGCTGAGATGACACCCATATGAAAAGATTCTTCAAAAAAATAGAGATTCCTAAACATTTTAGGGGAGGATTCAATAGACTGACATTGCCTGACCCATGAAATGAAATGTGCCTCATTTTGATGAAGTATATCACTCTAGAAGGCCACTTTGGCACCTGTTACAACTACCATTTCCCTCTCCTTAACCACTTTAGGTACAATGATTCCATCCCCTTTCTATTTTTTTTGCTCCATTTGATAGAAGCTGCTGTTTTGGAAGTCAGAGAAAAAATGAAATCTAGGCAGAATTATTTTATTCTCCATCAGGGCTTAATGATATGCCTTTACAATTTCCATTTAGCCCTCTGCCTGCCTAGGACTATTTGTCTCCATAGCTTTATGTTGTATCCTGAGAATCCTAATGAGCTTCAAGTCACTCTCTCTAACCCACGACTTCTTCCAAAACCCCTGTTTCCAAGAAGAATAAGCTAAGTTCAGCCGATGGTGACCAAATCACCATTGAATTTGAAGGAGAGGAGGAGGAGAATGATAGTAGATAGAGATCTAACAGAATCACTACCAAAAATAGATACAAGAAAAAAGTTATGAGAAAGAGGTGCACTAAAGAGGATGAAGAGGAAGAAGATTCAGAGGAGGAGGAAGATATCAAGTAGGTCAGTAGGGGGAAAGCTAAAGTGGGGAAAAAGTTAAGGTTGAGGAAAAAGAAAGGGAAAAAAGAAGAAAAGCCCTATTGTGGAGGGGTCTATGAAAAGCCATGAATCTCATGTCTCTGCCAGTTTTGGTCTCCCTTCCTTTGACCTTTCAAAGAAAAAACTCTTTAAGGAGACAAAACCAGACTCACCGCTCCTAACTTCATAGTCCCCTAGCTCCTAGGTGGTTATAAATATTACCCCAGAGGACCCTAAAAAAATAGAGGAGAAAATGCCTGATGCTGTGAGTGACACCCCCATTGTTACTACTGGTCCTCAGGAGCCCCTATTGCTATCTGACCCTAATGTGGAGCTAAAGGAAATGAGGGTAGAAATTAAAAATCTCAGGGAAAGCTTTAATAGGATTGTGGACTTTACTGTGAAGGTCATGCATGCGGCTATCACTATGCTCCAACTCCTTCATATGGAGAAAATGAACCCGGGAGGTGAGCAAAAGGATGAAGAACTGTACTAGTTCCTCATGGATGACTGGCTTAAGCTCCTATTGAAAGGTAGGGAAGGTAACCCCAAGTAGCTTCCTTTTTCCTTTATTTATGGTTAACTTTTTTTACTGGACTTTTCGGTTGGGCGATGTGGGCATGTTAGATCTTCAGTTAATCTCAATTTTTTGTAATATGTTGTTTATTACTATTAATGCTAACTTTATTGTTAATTACTACCATAGGCTAGTTACCAACCTCAAGGTGAGGTTGGGGCCTGTTAGGACTTCCAGGTTGGTTACTAGCTCCATGTTGGAGCTGGGGTCTATTGATTTTCTTTCTTGGTTTTTGGTTTTTAAAATTGGCATAGGCTAAGGGTTTGTTCTGTGTGTGCTTGTTGGTTATCAACACTTCTCGTGTTTGTTTTTTGTTGGGGTCAGCCCCCAGTT
Organism: Thuja plicata; assembly: GCA_018584345.1. Classification (NCBI taxonomy): domain Eukaryota; kingdom Viridiplantae; phylum Streptophyta; class Pinopsida; order Cupressales; family Cupressaceae; genus Thuja; species Thuja plicata. Next base: position 2,700,273 of record MU226704.1, read on the forward strand.
TTGGCTGCTTTTTATAATAAAAAACATTTCTATTTTATTTTCTAAATAATTCAAAGTTTCAAAAATTAAATTAAATTCTACTTTATGATTTTTAAATGAGACTTCAACAATTGAAAATTAAAAAACCTTAAATCTAGGTATTAATAGATTCTTTCAACATTTTCAAAGTTGTATTTTTATTCTCTTTTATTTCTAACTTTTCTATAGACATATATTGGCAACATTTCTGTTCTATTTTCTAAATTATTCAAAGTTTCAAAATTAAATTAAATTCTATTTTATTATTTTTAAATGAAGCTTCAACAATTGAAAATTAAAAAAACTTAAATGTAGGTATTAATAGGTATTAATAGAATCTTTCAACATTTTCAAAATTGTATTTCTATTATATTTTATTTATAATTTTTCTATAGACATATATTAGCAACATTTCTATTCTATTTTCTAAATTATTCAAAGTTTCAAAATTAAATTAAATTCTACTTTATGATTTTTAAATGAAGCTTCAACAATTGAAAATTAAAAAAACTTAAATCTAAGTATTAATAGAATCTTTCTAACATTTTCAAAGTTGTATTTCTATTTCTTTTTATTTCTAATTTTTCTATAAACATATATTAGCAACGTTTCTATTCTATTTTCCAAATTATTCAAAGTTTCAAAATTAAATTAAATTCTATTTATGATTTTTAAATGAAAACAATTGAAAATCAAAAAAACTTAAATCTAGGTATTTATAGGTATTAATAGAATCTTTCAACATTTTCAAAGTTGTATTTCTATTCTGTTTTATTTCTATTTTTTTTATAGACATATATTAGCAACATTTCTTTTTATTTTCTAAATTATTCAAAGTTTTAAAAATAAATTAAATTCTACTTTATGATTTTTAAATGAAGCTTTAATGATTGAAAATTAAAAAAACATAAATCCAAGTATTAATAGAATCTTTCTAACATTTTCAGTATTTCTGTTCTATACTATACTATTAGACAAAGACAACCTTCATTTTGCATTTGATCGGGGCTCACACTTTGCTTGTGTTGGTACGCAGGGTAAGAGGACATTAGCAAACAACTCCCATACCTTGTTATGAGATTGCAAAATTTCAAACCATGGAATCGCGCTTCAATGAGGAGTTCATAAAAAATGGTATGCAAGGCCTTTGATTTACTAAGTATGCAGAGTCGATCTACTAAGTATTCCCGGCAATCAGTAATTTTCATATTTTGCAACAATACCTTCTAGGGCAATCCCAATGCATCCCTGCAATCACAACATTCAATGAGACATGTTTCTATTAGAAATTCTATTTTAATGATTAAACTATTCATATATATAAATCTATATTAATATACAATTTAAAATCTAGATATTCATATATAGATTTTAAACTGTATATTAAAATCTAAGAAAATCTATTATAAAAAAGAAAAGCATATTATAATATACAGAAATCTTTTAATTTAAATAAATCTTTTAATAAAACAAAATAGTTTAATATATAGAAATATTTTAATAAAACATAATAGAAATACAACTTTGAAAATGTTGAAAGATTCTATTAAAAAAGAAAAACATATTATAATATATAGAAATCTAGATTAATATACAGTTTATAATCTATATATTAATATACAAATTTTAAACTGTATACTAAAATTAGTAAAATCTATTATAACAATAGAAACTTCCATTTTACATAAATCTATTATAGAAATCTAAAATAGATTTATGTATATTAATCTAGATTTCAGTATTTTAATATACAGTTTAAAATCTATATATTAATATATAGATTATAAACTGTATATTAATCTAGATTTCTGTATATTTTAATAGAAATTTCTATAAAATAGAAACTTTCATTTTACAGAAATCTATAATAGATTTTCCTAAAAGTTTCTGTAAAATGGAAGTTTTTGTAAAATCTATTATAACAATAGAAACTTCCATTTTACAGAAATCTATAACTTTAATTCAATTAAAAGATTTTCCATTTTACAGAAATCTATTATAAATCTATTTTACATAAAGAATAAGAATGAATGAATATGAAATCTATAATTTAAAAAATAAAATAAAAAAACATAGAAAGTAATTCTTCTTATCTTGTCACTTATTCTTCTTCGGCAACTTCTTCTACAAATGCTTCAAAACTTTTTCGAAATCTTGTTCTTTAAATTAATTTTTCTTCTTCAACTTCAGCTAAAAAGAAATCAATATAGAAATCTATTAGAAATCAATTAGAAATCTATTTTACAGAGAAATCAATTAGAAATCTAATTTACAGAAAGAAAATAAGAATAAATATAAAATTTAAAAAACAACAATAGAAATACAGAGAAACTAATTGTTCTCACCTTTAATTCTTGTTCTGCAACTTCTTCTGCAAATGCTTGATAATTTCTTCTCAAATCTGCTTCTTTCTTTAAATCTTGTGAAATAGCAAAATGAAAACCCGTATACTCATTTTATAAAGTTGAAATGTCTCTTCATCTTCTCTTGTAACAGTTAAAAAAAAAATTAATTTGTTTTTATTAAATGGCGAATGACAAGTCGTTCCATATACTAATTTTAAATGCAGGAATTCAAATCACTTTGCATTCCTCTATGACTTTTGCATTCAAATGTGTCTCTTTGCATTCTTTTATTGAAAACAAATTCAAAAAAGTAAATTCAAAAAAGCAAATCCGAAAAAGCAAATATGAAAAATGTCATTTGGCATTATTGGCATATTTTTAATTTTTAATGTTTTTGGGCTATAACTGTAGGAATTTGAATCACTTCTTTTTTATTCTCATTTCCATATGCTACAACTGTATAGACGCCTCTCGGCGTAATAAAAAAAACACAACAGTTTTAAATCAGGATATTTTTGAATATTTTTAAAACGTCATGCTTTTGTATTCTATAATAATTGATCCTTTAGAAACTTTTTTTTGTTTTCCTGTGGCAGAATACAATTAAAAAAAATTACAACAGTTTTAAATCAGAATTGTTTTGGATATTTTTAAAATGTCATGCTTTTGTATTCTATAAGAATTGATCCCTTAGAAACTTTATTTTTCCTGTGGCCTTACCAAAGACCTAGAGTTTGATGGCTATATTGGCAAATTTTGGAGCTCTTGGACACAATTTGTTACAGTCAAAATTTGTAACATAACAGACAATAAATATTTTATTTATTATTATTTTGTAATATATATGATAAATATATGTGTTTCTATTTCAATAATATATTCATATTATATTAATTTAGAATTTAAAAAAAAATAAAATATATGAATTTTTAAAATTTTCTTTACTAATTTACAATATTAATATGCAATATATATATATATATATTTATATTATTTATTATATATTTATATGTTTTTAGAGTTTTTTAGTTAGCTTTTGCATAGATTACTAATTTATAATTATAAGAAAAGTACAAGATACTAAAATGACCAAATCGTCATTAAAAAAAATCATATAATAGGTAGGCGTGACCATCAAATTCCATGCCTACCGCCCTAATGATACAGTATCTGAAATGGTGATGTAACTACAAAATTTTAGGATGTTTGCACTTCTTTTTCACCTCCTGATTGGAGTACAACGTCAGACTAGAAGATTTGAATGACTCACATTTCTTTTGTCAGCTTCCAATTATCTTTTCCATGAAGATATTCACCGTCATGTTTTGAAATTGAGTCTTTTCTTCATGCATAGGTGGCGACTTAGCATGGGCAAAGATTAATTCCTTATGTTGTTTTAAACATAATAAAGTTTTACAGAATATTGGGCATCATCAAAGACCAGCAGGAAAGGAATTAATAGCAAGTTATTCCTTATTTTTTTCAGGCAATTGTGTTCATTTACATTAGTTTTTATGACTCTTAATCCACTCGTCTACTTTTTTCCAATCTTCTTTAAAGTTATTTGCTGTCACTTTTGTATTATATATAGAGTGATCAAAAAAAGAGTTACATCATATGAACAGTATCAGTTAGAAACCACAAAAAGAGGCCCAGCCTCACCCAACCAGACAACAGTAGAGAGTTAAAAGAGATTCATAAGTACAAAACAGAGAATAAGGCACAAAAGGCCACTAGTGCAAGATGTCATTGTGGGTGTCAACACATGCTTTCCAGCCCTTAGAGCCCTCCATCCAGACAATGTTCTTGAGCTCTTGGATTTGAGTTAGCATGAGGTTTTGATCCTTATTCGATTTGAGATTCTTCTTGATTTCCTTGTTGAGTTCCTTGCAGGCCTTTTCAAAAGTCTGGTAATCTTCCATGTTCTTTCTCCAATCGTACCCATGTTTAAGCTCATATATGAAGATGGTGGCATAACCATTCTTAAGGAACCTTTTAAGTTTCTCCTTATCCATCATCATTGTAGTATGGACCTGCAAATTTTTTTTGAAATGTGTGAGATCAAGAAATGATTCAGTAAGAACTCTAAGAGTGTTCTGATACTTTTCCTCATTCTTGCACTTCTAGATCATCCAAAGAATGTTAGAAGAAATGATATTCCAAAAGAGATTAGCATCCTTTTTAAGACCAACAATATTACCAGTAATAATTTCCATGATATTAACATGAGTAGGGTAGGTAATGCCAAACCTGTTCCAAATCTTTTTAGCAAAAATGCAGTCTAAAAGGATATGTCTGCCTGTTTCAGGAAGATTGCAAAGGCTGCAATATTCATTCAAGTAGTTATCTTTTCTAATAGGAAGTCTGTCCAGAGTAAACATCCATTTAAAACATTTAATTTTTGGATCAATGGGGCCTTTCCATAAAGTATCAAAATTTTATTCCAAGTTTTGAGATCAAGCGTATTGTACCAAACAGTATTAACATGGTCAATGATGGAGCTATTATATCCAATAACTTTGTATATTTTTTTGGCCTTGATATTGGATATCATAGCCCCACCAAGCCATTTACAATTTAAGTATCTATGAGAATCAACATTAAAAGTAGCAGGAATGTCTTTAGTAGCCTTAGCAGTAATATTGTAAGTTTTCTTTTGAGAGTCTGAAATATTGTAATTGTTCTTAAGACTTTCCCAGCTGATAAGTTTGTCCTGATCAAAGAGATTCGTCAGCTGAGAGATGCCCAGTCTGTTCCAATACCTAGCAGAGCATCCTTGGGAAAGGGCTAAGGGTTTTCTTGAAAGGTGAAGATTCCACCAAATGGATCTTTCACCATACAGGTGGTTATCATCATTGAAGTCCTTATTGGTAAAAAAATTTCTAACTTGATCCCAAGCTTTCCAAATGGACTTAAAGACAGTCGATCCTTGGACAGTAGTGGGGAAATTGCCAATGATTAAATCACTAAAGGGAAGATTCTTCCATTGTTTATCTTTCTTAGGTGTTCCCCTCTCAATGTTATTCCTAATCATGACCTTCCAGGGATCAGAACCATCCATAGCATGAAAGATCCATTTGGCAGCCAAAGCCACCCCTTGGAGCTTAAGATCTTTCAATCCCAGCCCCCCCAAAATTTTATCCGTGTGGCACCAAGCCCACTTGACAGCATGCATCTTTTTGTTGCCTTTACCATCGGACCAAAGGAAGTTCCTGATAGTTTTCTGGATCTCCAGAATTTGATAGTTACTGAACATCCAAGCAGAGGAGTATTAGATATTACAGGAGGAGAGGATCTTCTGACAGACTTGAATCTTTCCGGCTAAGGACAAGGATCGATAGTGCCATTTATCCAGTTTCCTGGTGATTTTATCTTTAATCTAGATCCACATGTCTTTGAGGGAGGGATCAATAGAAAATGGTATGCCAAGGTATCTAACTATCTTGTGTGGGCTTCCCTATTGAAGGTTGTGATGACTGATCCAGTCAGGAGGGTGCTCCTCCCAGCTGAGACATATGGATTTGGCATGAGAGTTCCGGGCACCAGAGATGGTACAAAAAAAACTAAGTTTAGATTGAAAAGCTTGAAAATTGACAGCATTAGAATAAAAAAAGATGGCAGTATCATCAGCAAACTAGGAGTTGATAAGCTCTTCAGAATTGGGGAGAGTTATACCTTTAACAAAAGGAGAAAGAGAGTTATCCCAAAGGATTTAAAACAAGGCTTCAGAGGCGATAAAAAAAAGGGCAGGGGCTAAAGGGAAACCTTGTATGATGGATCTCCCAAGCGGAAAAGGTTCAGAGAGAGAGCCATTAATAACTATTTGGGCAAGGGCATCATTAAGTAGGACATGAGTCAGCTTGCAGAAGGTATTAGGGAAACCAAAAGCCTTAAGCATCATAGAGATAAAACTCCACTCAATTCTATCATAGACTTTTTCAAAGTCCAGAAGTAGCATGGAAGAGTTTTGATGAGAGCAATGGCCCAACTCATGGCTTCCTAGCCTGTAATAAGGTTCTCAAGAATGTACCTACCCTTGATGAAGCCAGTTTGGGTGGCACCGATCAGCTTGGGTAAAATAATCACAAGTCTAAGAGCCATAACTTTAGCCAAGATTTTATAAGAAACATTGAGAAGAGTTATGGGTCTCCAATTCTTAATAAGGGCCTTATCCCCATCTTTGGGGGTAATTTTAATGATGCCCAGGTATTGATAGTAGAGCCAAGTGAGCCATTAGAAAGGGCTTCCACGTAGATGTTTTGAAGATCTTGGGCAATCCAGCTGATGTTAGCCTTGTAGAATTCCATATGGAGACCATTTGGGCCAGGGGCCTTGTCATTGTGAAGAGAGTTAATAGGCATTTTAATTTCCTCTAGAGAAATGTCTTTAGCAAGCATATCAGCATCAGTGCTAGAAATATTTTTAGGTATCAGGAGAATGCACTTGTTTCTCATGTTCCCAACCTCAACAGAATACTCTGAGGTAAAAAGATTCTTGTAATAATCAGCAAAGCTGGTCTTAATGGTATCTGGGTCAAAGATATCTTGGTTATCCACAAGGATCCTGCTTATGGTTTCATTAGCTCATTTATGCTTAATAAGGTTAAAGAAGAATTTGGAGCCCCAGTCATTATTTTGAATCCAATGAGCATGGGACCTAATCCTCTCACCTCTAATCTTAAACTATTGATGTTTCTTGAGGGCATCTCTAGCAAAAAAAACATGAGAAGTAAAATTAACATCGGAGGGACAAGTTTGCAAGTTGGTTTCAGCTTCCTGCAAGTTAGAAGAGAGAAACTTCTCAGTGAATCTATAATCCTTAGCCCTCTTTTGGGAAATGGTTTTTAACAGGATTTTCCAAGCCAGTAGGTTCATATCCCACTTTTTGGCATGCGTGACGGAGGGGGAGTTGAGATGATTGATGTGGCAGATGATGGAAATGGTAGCCAACACATCCTCATCATTCAGCAGACTAGAATTCAAGATAAACATAGCACTGGATCTTCTATGAAGAACAAGGGAGTTGTTAAAGCTGATGCATGCCAAGATGGGGTGGTGATCGAAAAGGGTGGTAGAGGTAACAAGAACAAAATTACCCTGGGTATCAGGAAGGAAGGAAAAAAAAATTATATTACCATAGAATCGGTCAAGCCTGGAATAGATCCTATAGGAGCCTTGTTGATAATTGCACCAGGTGTGCCATATACTAGGATTACTATCCTTATTACCTTCGAGGGTGTCGAATAGGTTTTTAATATTCTTCATCCTACTTTAGTGAATATTCTCCTGATCTTTCCAACTAAATGAGAGACCACCAAGCTTGTCATCCTGAGATTCAATCATATTGAAGTCTCCACCCACAATCCAGGGGATATTAGGTAGAGCCGCCAACCAATCCCATAAAATTGATCTCTCTTTATGGTCATTCGGTGCATAGACAGAGCATATGCCAAAGGTAGATTTGTTAAAATTAATGGAGATCCAAACAGCTCTTTGGCAAGGTGAAGTGCCATAACTAGTAACATACTTTTCCCATTTGGGGTTCACAAATATGACCGTGCCTCCCCTGCCTCTGGGGTGATTGGTGTGGAATTTAAGGGCATCTTTCTAATGGTAGGAAAGATTGGACTCGAGCATAAAACCAACGACTTTAATTTCTTGAAGCATCAAAAAATCCATGGAATTGAAATTATCAATATAATGCTTAACAACAAATTTTCTATCCGGGGATTCGAGTCCCCTGATGTTCCAGGAGACACAATTCATGAGATAAAAATTGAGGTAGTAGGACACTGGTTTGTCTCCCCCGCATTAGGAGATAAGTTAGCCAGAGAAGAGCTTCCAATTTTTTTACCAGAGGAGTTCTTGTTTTTAGATCCTACGGGTCTCCCACGCCGTTTATTGGTATGGGGAAAGTCTTTGTTATCATCGTCAATGTCAGAAATAGTAGGGGAATGGGGGTCGAAAACCATAGCCTACTTAATCAGGAGGGGGATGAAAGAAGATGAAGGGCGAGGTAAGGAGGCCAGTATAATCCCCAGCGAGTAGTCATCCCCGAGTTCCCTGAAGATCTTGTGAGGGAGGGGGTCAGATTTAGAGCAGTTGTAGGAAGGGTCAATGTATGAACAATCCTAAGAGGCATGGATAATTTGAGAATCCAGCGGATTAGGTTTACCTACCCCAGAGGGTAGAAGAGTGTTATCACTGCTAGGAGTGTCGAGAGGAGACCAGCCAAATCTAGGGGTATGCCTCCTACGCTTCTTGTTGACCATTTGGAACCCAAGATCTATGCCAGAAATGTTCTTCATAGCAGGGGAAGCTAAGAAGGAGATCAGGGTTGGGATGGAAGGGAGGGTCGGAGAAAAGGGGATTTGTTCAGGAACAGGAACAGTACGGACAATCTCTTGAGAGTAAATAGAGGTATTATTCAAAATAGGGAAATCTGCAGCGGAAGATTTATCTGTTTGAGGGGTTTTAGCAGGAGTAGGTTTCTTTTTAATAATGGGGCAATCTCTTCTAAGATGGCCTTCTCTTCGACAGAGGAAACAAGCATTCAAACCACCCAGGATTTCGATGGGGTAGGTAAAGTTTTCATCCATAATATTGATGCCCAAGTCAGGAGGGATCTCTTTTCTAGGATTTAGTGATATAAGTACTCTCGCATCCATATGAGGGATTAACCTAATAGTTTCATCCATTTTGACAACTCTTCCCAAGGGCTCCAGTAATTGAGGGAGAAAATGCCAAAGGAAAGGAGGAACACTTTTAACCAAAATCCATTGAGGGGTAGAGAGGGAAAGGACTTCCTCATGGGCAACCTCAGGAGTCCAAGCTAGGGTACGGAATGATGAATTTCCTACAGTCCAGTATTGTTTCTTAAGCACCTCAACCTAAGATTCACTATTAGCAAAGAAGATCACAAATAACCCTTTCTGAATTTGACGACAAAAAGAAATATGAAATCCAAGCTTTAAGTTCCAGTAGTTGTGGAACCAATCGTCCAAAAACTTCCTTGGTGGGCACTTATCTATTTCAACAATAGAGAAGAAAATCGCAGTATTCCTTAACCTATTCTTTTCCTTAATGATTTCAACAAGCATTTCAGGGTTGGGAGCAATGGAAAAAGGCATCAGAACAGTCCCAGAGCTCTTACCGTGTTCGGAGGTGCCATTCCCAGCATCGAGGTTAAACTTCACATTGGCGTTAATGGAATCACCTGTATTTTCCACTGCCTCAGAGTTGGATTTAGGTTTTTCAAGATGATCAGAGCTAGGTTTATTGACATTGCTAACAGATTTATTAACCTTAATAGCAGCAAGTATGGTGGGTACGACCTTTGTCGAAGGGCAGAGGCCTGCGTTTTGAGTTTTATGCATCTTAATTACATTGAAGGAGTGAAAGGGAAGGAATACACCTATCTCATCAGCGATGCCAGAGGAGTCCAGCCGTTGACCACCATCCGGGGAGAAGCCACCGAGATCCTCCAAATTTTCCAGGCCTGCTTTTCCTTATGGTGGAATTTTCATTTGCTGTCATTTTCCTTTAATCGTTTATGTGTTAAAGCAGGGAACCAGCACCCTCTCCCATGCAAAAGAAATACCATACTTATCTCCTTGTCATTTCATATAATATAAAGAAAAGGAAACTTATTTTAGCAAGCAGAGAATGGAGCGAAGAGTAGAATCTACTGTATTTTCTTTAAATCCCATTATGACTCTTTGCTCAATGCTAACCAAACGTATCATTGCTTACATCTCAATCTTTTGAATCACAATGTCGTGTAGTACATTGTTCACAATCATTTCATTTAAAATATTTTATGAAAGAGAATAAAATCCCCTATAAATGAAAATTTCCTTCAACTCACTGTTTATTGAGGAATCTTGCGGGCCTAAAGATATACAAGTGCCAACCTTGTATTGCGAAACTCCACTTTATTAAGCCATGTCTGCATTTTTCCCACACCCATTTTATTCAATTTAGATGATAAATGTGACTCTCGCTCCTCCTGTGTGCATCCATTCATCTTTTCACAAAGTTATTTCCCATCATTTTTTTAATCATTGATGCGCGTTATACCAAGAAAGTAAATATGGAATCGACACCTCTTCCAACGCAAAAGAAAAAACCATTTTTAAGGAAACTTAATTTGTGAAGTAAAGAATCCAAGGTAGGCAATCCTTTCCGATCCAAGACCGTCTGTATTTATTCTTATTTAAAAGTTTGCTAAGGATTTCAAGAGTATTGTTTGCTAGTTTAGATATAGATTTATCATTTGTAGAAATGATTCAGAATTTTTAACTTTTCAAGATATATATAAGGCGGATTAATTATTTTCAATGAATTTTATTATCTATTATTTATAATTATCAGTAATGTTATGTTTGTTACTTTTAAATTATTTTTAAGGATTGGGAAGGAAAAGGGGGGATGAAGGAAGGAACAGGGAATCGGGGTCAGCAGCCAGTTAACAGTCAGCATTAATCAGAAAAACAATTACATCATTCGAATATGGATATATACATAACAGACTCCAAAGCCCACCATAAATAATTCAATACTCAGTTAGTAAATTAAAATCAACGAATAAGGACAGAATGGCTCGCAAGCGAACAATTACTCGATGCCTTAGCAGGGCAGCAACCACTCACAAAAATCATCACGGTGCAGACCCTCCTCTGCGCAACAAAGCCTACTTCGCGAAAACAAAGTATGCAGTGGGGAATTCAAACCCCTTTGGAATCTTCAGTGATGTAGAAAACTATGGGTAGGCAGGTCATTCAAACAAGCCACAGGCAAGGCAGAACGTCATTGACAAAGACCATGGCGCTTCCACCCGAGTAATGGAAACATGGAAAGCACCAAAGATGCCTGGGTTTGGATCGCAACACATCAACCAGTGCCTTGATCAGAAACACAGATAGAACAAATACTGCTCGCTTGTCTAGGCTGAAACAGAAGGAAAATAAAAGAAAGGTTTCGAATTCAAAATCCTCAATAGATGATCAATTCATTAAGAACCCTAACCATAGGGAGTACTTCCATCTTACAAAATATTCCCTAAGCTCTGAAGCGGAAAACCCTAAAAATAGAGCAGATAGAAAGTATCATTCAAGGCAAACCAACAATAGAGAAAATAGGTTTGATTCTGACAAATATGGTGCCACATCATTTAAAGCATCGCAATATTTCGGTAGAACATCTAAAGCGACCACGAAATCAAAGATTATTCATGATGTCAGTAGGAACCATTATAAAATCAACACAAGGATGAATTTACCAAGCCTTGTATCTGGAGAAAATATGGTTCCTCTAGGTTTAAGATCATGGATTATCAAAAAGGATCTAAAAAATGATCAGAATAGCGACATGATAAAAGAAGAATTTTCGAACTCAAAGTGTTCCGCAGATTCAACTATTGTCATCAGTAACGATATTAACAATGAAGTATGGGAGCGCTGCAATTCTCATGGGGTCTTCGCAATATGGGAAAGAACACCTAAATTCATTCATGCCCTGGCTAAATAGTTCAAGGATGGTCTGGATTCCCAGGTAAGTATTACTATCACAAGTAAGAATTCCTTATTTTTAGACTGTTCATCTTTAGATCTTGCTGAAACTCTCCTAGAATTGGAAAATGTATTCTTTAAGGGCTTCAATGTTAAATTCTTAAAGTGGGGCACTAATTTTAACAATAATAATACCATTTCAAATCCAATCAAATCGATAAATCTAAATAACTATCTAGTAGAACTAATACGCCACATTATTCTTAGAAGGATAGGTAAACAAATACGCACTATGATTGGATTCGAATATTTCTATATGGTAGATTCTGATGTTAAAATTTTGGCAGAAAAAGTTCCTACTAGCTTAAATCAAATCAAAATAATAACAAACCAGTGTATCTACGAGCTGGAACCAGAGATATATAGGGGCACCATTGGGGATTTTGAAATTTTTACATCAGACTCAAATGACGACTATGAAGGGATTCACCATACTTTTGATATCATGTCACTCCTTGAAGATTTCACCAACCCAGAATACTCCTCATATTTCTCAGGAACCCCCACAAGATTATCTCCCTGCTCCAACCTCCCATCCCCCTCATATGAGAGTCCAATACCCAGTCCACCCAAACCCTCAAATCCTCTATCCCCATTCCCATGCTCCAAAAACCAATCACCAGCAGAACACATTAAGCAATCTCCCACAACGGTGAACCTTCTAAAGGAAGGTGAAATTCCACTTCCACTTCCTTTGCAGACTCCAATTTCTCAGAGGGAAGAGAATCCCCTGATATATTTAAGTATGCATCAGCATGAAAAAGTCTTCACCCAAAAGAACTCGGAACTATCCCTACATCCATCCATCGCAGACCTAACTCCCACCTTTATCTAACCTCCCAACCCGAGCTCGGATATACAAATAGCCAACAATATTTCCAATGGTAACACCCCCTCCCAACAAGAAGGTGATGTTATTTCTGATAAAATTCTAAATGATAACCTAGATGAAATCATGATTGACTTTATGAACAGGGATGCCATTAATGCACAAAGAAATAATTTTATCAAAAAAATCCAAGAATTGGAAGAAGAAGAGAAAAATCAGTAAATTTTGGAAAAGGAATTGGATGAGTTAGACACTGGAGATATTGATCCTAATCTAGGATTACCTATCATTAACAAGAGCTGCAATGAAATTGATTGCGCTAAATAACCAAAAAAGATGGGAAGGAAATCTCATGCAGAACTGAGGAAAATAGAAGCAAATAAAGTTAACCAGACCATGATCACAGACTTACTCCATGTAAGGGGCAAGTTTCCTCCCAAGGACCAATGAAGGTCATATCCTAGAGTGTTAGGGGATGCAACACCCCTAACAAACATTGTTTACTTAAACGATGTATTAATAAGTTTAAACCAAAATTTTATTGTTACAAGAAACCAAACTCGATGAAAATAACTTAACAATCATAAACCAAAAAAGGGGTGTTAGAGAAGTCTATGGATCCCCAGTAGAAGGGGTTTCAGGTGGACTGGTAGTCATAGCCGATCCCAAGAAGGTCATTTTCACCCCTATGTCTATTAACAGGCAATGAATGTGTGGCAACGTAAGAAGTCTAAAATCCAAACTAAATTTCAATTTAATAAATATCTATGGACCAACTAACCAATTGGACAGAAGGCTTGCATGGCATGAAATCAATACCCTTCTAATCTAAAACCCAGATGAGACCTTTGTAATTGGGTGGGAATTCAATGCCATACTCGATCAATCAGAGAAAAAGGGAGGAATGGAGGCCAATATCAAGTCAATAGAAGATTTTTCTGAATGGACTATGACCAATAAGCTTATGGATCTAATCCCAGAAGAAGGAATTTTTACATGGACTAACATGAGACAGGGAAAAGAAAATATAGTAGACAAGCTTGATAGATTCTTCTTCAAAGGGGATTGGTCAACCTTCCCCTTTTCCCTTAAAACATATATCCTCCCCTTCTCAGGTTTAGACCACTACCCAATCTCATTGGACATCCTTGATGATATCAAGACCCAAGGCTCACCTTTCAGATTTAAACAAATGTGGTTCAAAGATGAAACACTAATGCCCTTGATCCAACAATGGTGGGAAAACTTACACTTTAAGTGATCCAAACGTTTTTTCATTGCTAAAACCTTAGAAGGAAAAAAAGAGGAATTTAATCTCGTGGAACAAAGAATAGTTTGGAAATGTTTTTGATAGAAAAGCAAAAAATGAGTGCGACCTACAAAATCTAAATAAAATAATTATAACACAAGGAATGAACCAAGAAACCTACCTACAAGAAAAATCCCTAAAAATCAAATTGAAAGACACATTAGCCAAGGAGGAAACCTTTTGGAGATGAAATTCCATAGAGACTTGGCTTAACGAAGGCGAAGAAAACATGAAATATTTACATAATAGCACCAATGCCAGAAGAAATACTAATAAAATAGCTAAAATTATCAAATCATATGGCTCAATAACATTCCTAGAATCATTAATAAAGACATAAATAAATCTTTAAAAATTAAATTCACCAAGGAAGAAACTGGAAAGGTTCTAAAACAAATGCAACCGGACAAAGCACTGAGCCTTGATGGTTTCTATGCTATTTTTTTTCAAAAATGTTGGGATTTCATTGGGGATGAAGTTATAGCAGCATTGGAAGGAGTTAGGAACTCAGGAAAATTACTCAAAGAAATCAACAATACATTCTTAATCATGATACCTAAGAAGTAAAATATTGATAGCTTTAACGACTGTAGACCCATAAGCCTATGCAATACTATATACAAGTTTTTTTATCCAAAACATTAGCCAATAGAATGCAAAATTTACTCCCTTTAATTATTAGTGAAGAACAAACAAGATTTGTATAGGAGAGATCCATTTATGACAGAGTTATTATAGCACAAGAGGTCATTCATTCTACCCAAATAAATAAAAACCTAGTATGAACTTATCAAATTCGACATAAGCAAAGTATATCACAAGGTGGATTGGAGATTGTTATGTAAGATCCACAAAATAATAGATTTGATAAACAATGGATTAATCTAATATTCGAATGCAATTCCACTCCCAAATTCTCAATTTTGTTAAATGGTTCACCCGAATGTTTCTTTGACATATCTAGGGGTATTCAGCAGGGTGACCCAATCTCACCATTCCTTTTCATTATCGTAGATGAATACTTAGGACGCTCCATTTCAAAAGCTAGATAGGAAAATCAGATTGACGGAGTAAAAATTGGGTCTAATGTTGAAGCCATTATACATCAATAATATGTTGACGATACCATGATTTTTAGTAAAAGAACTCTACATGAAGCTAATAAACTTAAATAAATTTTGCAAGCATAGACTAAAGCCTCTGGACAAGAAATTAATCAAGAAAAATTTGAAAATTTCTTCTTCAACACGGACCCCATCCTTGAGAACGATATTTGTAATACCATGGTCTTTAGGAAAGGATTACTCCCATATAAATACCCTGGATTACCCTTAGATGAATTAACCAAGGATGTTAACTCATAGAAACCTATCATATCTAAAATAAAAAAGAGATCAACATCTTGGAAAGGTAAATGGCTATCATCACTAGGTAAAATGATAATGCTTAAATATGTTCTTTCAGCCACCCCTATATACCAAATGTCTTAATACCATCTACCATCTAAAATCAACAAGGAAATTAATAAACACCTAGAGAATTTTTTTTGAAAGGATCCAATGACCAATATAAAATCCCATTGGTTGCATGGGAGACTTTATGCAACCCTACAGAGTATGGAGGATTAGGTTTCAAAAACATCAAAATAGAAAGAAGGGCTTTGGGTGCAAAACTAATTTAGAATATTCTCAACTGTTCTTAACCTAAAATGGGAAAGTATCCTATGACATAAATACCTAAATGGCAGAGAACCCACACAAATATTTTGGGCTAGGACTCTCCCAAAAGGATCTAGAATATTGAATTTCATGATAGAATGCAGAAATATAATAGGTAAAAACCTCTCATGGAAAATCAATAATGGTAAGAAAGACTTATTTTGAAAAGATTAATGGGATTGCCATCCTCCCATCATGAATATGCATGATTGGGGTGACTCTATACAAATTCTCCAACAACACTAGGGGAAATATGTGTCCAACTATACAGTACTCCCTGAAGATATGATCCTTCAAAATCCCAAGTGGAAAACATTTGAGAACCTGAACATTTTGGTTTTACATAAAACATTGTTAATTAGTATATTGGAAAAAATAAAATTAATCCTCACCAATAAATATTACTACCTTTTATGGATTGCTTCCAATAACGGTAAACATAACTCAAGAGATGGCTACATGTCAATTATATCGTAATACTAGCACAACAAAACTGACCTGCCCCTCCAACTGTGTCTAGATAAGGATATTCTTCCCAAAGCTGGGCTCTTTTCATGGTTCACCATATAGAAGACAATACTAACAACATAACAATTTACAAAAATGGTATATGAAGGACCTACTAGGTGTTGTCTATACAAAGAAGCATTCGAATCTACTGATCACATTCTTTTGAATTGCACCTATTCCAGAAAATGTTGTTATTGGTTATGTTTTAAAGTTAACTACATATATGCACTACCCTACAACCTCAAATTATTGTTTCAATCATAGTCTAACTATCATAAAGAAAAAAGCATTTATAATATACTTTGGAAAATTTTCCCATCCATCCTCATCTAGGAGATTTCGAAGGAGAGAGACCAAAGATTGTTTAAAGTTAAACATTTGGAAGTAGATCAACTCTTAAACAAGATTAATGCAAAACAAGAAAAACAATGATGACATAGGACAAATCATTGAGACATCAATGGATGGGACTTAAATTAACCAAGGCAAGACAAGAGTGCATATGGAACACCCCCCCCCCCCCCCCCCTCCCATGAATGGGAAGATTCAAATTGAACTTTCATGGGGCCTCTAGAGGTAACCTTGAGCCTGTAGGCATAGGATGGGTGATCCATGACTCAAACAACAATGAAGTAGCCTCCCTCACTAAACCTCTAAGAAATACCACAAACAACATGTCTAAAATCACCGCTTTAGTAGAGGAACTTAAAATAGGCATGAAACTCGACATCTTAGATCTAGATGTGGAAAGTGATTCAGCCAACCTCATTAATACAATGAGAACACAATCAATCCCAAATTGGAAGGTTAAATAATTATTAGATGTAACATTAAACATAGAAAGAAAATTTTCATCTATCAATTTCAACAAGATATATAAAGAAGGGAATAAAAGAGCGGATGAACTAGCTAATCTAGGCACAGATGGCCTCACCATCAACCCATGGAAAATCTAATTAAATCTGTAGAGAGAATTTATAATTTAGAAATGACTATATAACCTAGGCCCTTCTCACCCAAACATATTTATTCATCTTACCTTCCTAACTTTATAAATACCTCCAACTAAAATATTATATAGCCCCTCAGAAAATAGAAATTTCAATATATCATATAAGTTGGCTAATTTACAGAGCGTAGCTGAGTATATTCTGGTATATAACAACTGGGCCATGAATGGAGCCAAGGAAAAAATAATATGATTTAATCCTAACTAATAAATTAATTATATGACATTCAAAATCAAATAAATGAAATAGGACCCATCTTCGATTGAAGTTATTGTGATCCTGGTCTGGTTAAAAACAATCCAGGGTTTCTAATATCAACTTTCTTTCTATAATGTTGGAAGAGATTTTCTCCATAATGGTTTAAATTAAGATTTGCTACCTTTCTCATCCCTAAGAAAAATATGTGTGGATTAATCACCTATAGTAATAGGGCTTTAAAATCATAAAAATCTCCTAGTAACGGTTATTGTGATGTTAGCAAAAATTAAGAACTAGGGATAGAGTGAAACACCAGCTAGGATTAAAAGCAATGTATATCCTATGAATTTTTTAGAAAATAATAACCCAATAGAATACTCTAGGGAAGAATCAGAGTATGATTAGTCACATAGGGACTCCTTACTACAAGGTTTCGAGAAGCCTATACAGTGACATTCAAACTAATCAAGGTAAAAGTCTCACATTAGTTGATCACGGGAGAATCGGGTTAGGAGGATTTTTTAAATTCATAACTAGTAGATTTAATTTCCATCATGATATTAACTTAATTTTCCTACCAAAAAATTTATTATAGCCTTATAGTCAAATGGAAATTCTGAGGTAAGATACTTAGTTAATATATTTAAGAATTGGGTAATCCTCTGGATGGGCATTTTTCCTATGCAGTAATTAAATCATACTCTGCATTCTAAGATGGAAAAAGATAATATGTCAGTCATAAAAGGGCTACATTAAGAAAATGATAAATGACATTCAAATTACATTTCATTAAAAAATAATAATAATTCAATTGATGATGACATACACCATTATATATTGGAAACACTCGAGCCCAAGATTAGATAATGATCCATATAGGATATATGTATTATAAATCTTAAGAGTTTTGTTAAGAACATGATACTAGGTGGTTCATTTGGATACTAACCTTGTGGTGAGGTTTGGAAAGAAGAACAAAAAGGTATCATTTTCTCCAAATGAGTAATGTTTTTACATTTTTGTTAATAAATCTTATTTTCCTATTTACTTTCAATTAGAGAGGTTCTAACAATGATCTTAGCATGGCATGAGTATTATGATGTTGATAGGACAAATCTTATGATGCTCCTCCTAAATGGAAAATGACTTCTCATAATTGGATGATCTACATTTCAATCAAATGTTAAAGACCTACAAGTTACAATTGGATACGAAAGGAGCAACTCTTTCTTATTATTCTTTACAAAGAGTGAAATGGCACAAAATATTATTAAAACTTTCAAAGAATTCATATTTTCTCATAAATGATCAAGGGTATACCCTCGACATAATGTACATAGGGGAATTCTCCTATCAATGATAACATGTAATTTTATATGAAAGGGACAATGCTCCCCTGGCAAGACTGGAGGTTTTCTTATCTTCGTTCTTTTTGACCAGTGCCCATTTAAATAGGGAAAAAATAGGAAAATAAGATGTAAAAATTTATTTAAATTGATTAATAAAAAAAATATCTAGGCCACGGCCTATTGTTGAGAAAAAAAATTTATTTTTAAGGATTAAGTTTTAATTCATTTTTAAAAACAATCATTTAGAGATTCAATGCATATTTAAAATAATTTCATGTATCGAATTATTTTCTTGGATTAAAAGTTTGAGAATTATCTATATAACATTATATTATATGAGAGAATAGAGAGATGAGTAGAAGCCATATGGGTGGAGCTAGGGTCTTTGCAAGTGCAAAAGGTGGAACTAATTTGAAGGATGAGGATGAAAACCCAAGCTTCTTTTGGCTTCCTTGGGCTCCTGGTGCACTGGGTTTGGTCTTTCTCTCCTTGTGTTGGTGTGGATGTTATGAAAGGAGGGGGTGGATGTGTGAGTTTTAGAGAAGGAGCTTCTCCTCTCATCTATGCATCCTCTCCCTCACCCTGGGCCCATTTTTTTTTTCTGACCAAAGCTTTTCCATTTTATGCTTTAACGAGATGCTTGTCAAGGGTTTCAACTGTTTGGCTGGGTTCGTTGCCCTCTAGCCTTTTGCATCTTGATTTTAAGGGAAACTTAATTTTATGGGTCAATTTAATTTTTCTCCCATATCTATTTGGGATTTTTCTTTGCCTACTCATCTGTAGTACCTTTTTCTATTGACTGGCGGCTTGGATGGTGATGTCTTGGTCTATGATTGGATAAATGGATAGAATTCTACCCCTCCTTCCTTGGTTTATATTTTTGGGCTTAGTGTGTGTTGTTTGAGTAGAAAGGGAGTGAAAGGTGCTACCTCTTTTTCTCCTCTTAACGTGATTTTTGATGAAGGTACTGCTATCTTGGCATTTTCTAGTGTCATTCTTGTTGTGGACAATGTGTGGAGGACACTTTATAAGCTCTAAGGTTTGTTTATTTGCATGGAAGGAAGGCAAGGTTTTTAGGTTTCCTTGTCCTTGTGGAAGCTCTAAACCCTTCTATTTATGGTTTGGTGGTTTCTTGGGGGCAACCTGACACTTGTTGGGTTTGCACTAGTGATGCTAATGATGTGGATGATGTTTTTTTGGATCCCTTTTTGTGGGTCTTTGGTGTGGTCTCTAAAGGTGGAAATGCTACTAGTAGGAGTAGAATGTGTGGCTTTTTCTCTTCTCCATTTTCTTTCCTACAACCAAGGCCATTTTTTTGGTTCCTATGCTCCATGCCTTTTCCCATCAGGTTTTTTGGGAAGATTTTGGATAGAAAAGAGGATGATAGTGAGAGGACAAAGTGTGGTGGTTTCCTTCAATGCATAGTTCCTGATAGGGGTTGCATCCTTGTCTTGAGATTATGTCTCGAGTTAGAAATTTCCATAGTGTTTATGGGTGTGAATGAATATTCTAGTTTCCCCAATTTATGCCCGCTTTATGTTTCTTTTTGTTTCCTAGTGGGGTTGATGTTTTTCTAGGTTTCAAAATTTATGAAGATGCTCGAATATTTGCCTGGGTCGGCTACCACTTCTGGTTTATTTTGGTTGATTTTTATCTAAGTGTTCATGTTAGATGTTTTGATATGCTCTTTCTAGATGTTTTGGTTGTTGTTGGATCTTTCAACAGCTCCTTTCTAGATGACCAAATAATTGATAGAGGTTTTGAAGGGCCTTTTTGCATCGTGACATGTTTTTGGTTAGGTTTTTTGCCTTTTTAGGGTTGTGTTTGTCCTATTTGTTATATGGTGCTTTCTATTTTAGTTGGATAATGTTTTTTTTGGTTGGTATCTATCTTGTATGACTTCTATGGAGATGAATTTGACTCCAATAAAGGTGTATTTTCTACTTATAGTTGTGTTGTGAGTTTGATGCATTTTGCTATGATTAAACTCTTTCTTGTTATTTACTGAGGTGGTGGAATCTCATATTGACGTGGGGATCTAATTTAAGAAGGAAGATGGTGGTTTCTCTTTGTGGTACTCTCTCAATTGTAGATACTTGGATTCACGGTTGATATCCTATCGAGGTGTGATCCTTTTCTATTGAGTTGGAGAGGAGTTGTGTTAGTGAGGAGTTGATTCACTGGTGGGAGTTTTTTGAGAGAAGAAGTTGGTTTGTTCTGGAGGTCAATTATAAACCCTTATTGAAGGTTTGAATGACCTTGGAAAAAATAAGTCCTCTTTATCCATCTAGTTGCCATGGAGGTTTTTTAGCTGGATGGTCTATTGGTCATCCTTTTCTTTCTTTCTAGATAGTTAGATTCTAAATTTGAAAGCTATGGGATCCTCTTGTATTCCCATGAAGGTTTCAAGGTCCTTTTAAAAACCCCTTCTTGTGTTATTTCTTGAGCTATATTCTTTGGTTTCATTTTGGTCTACCATGTTGTTCTGACTACTATATTTTGATCTGTTGAGATGAATGCTTACTCTTTCTTTGTAAAAGAGATCAAGGCCCTTTAAAAATCATTTCCTTCCTAATAAAAAGAATTTTATTATATTAACAATTTTAAAATTCATTAAACTAAAAATATAAGAGTTTGATGAAGCAAGATTAAACTTCCCTTCAAAAATTTTGAAAAATTGTTCCTAAAGATTATACATCAAATTATTTACTCTAGGTACCTAAACAGGAAGTGTAAGTACTAAATTTTAAAATATCACATTTACGCAAATTTTTATCTCTATTGTAAGGTGGAAAAATATATTTCACTAGATAATATGGACAATATTGGAAGCTAGATCTATTTACCATCTACATGTTGGGATTAATGGGAAGTAGTACTGAGAGGGGAGGGGTGAATCAGTACCACTAAAGCTTTTTAACTCTTTTCACCATCTATCATTAGCAATCATTCTTTACTGTATTACTGACCCTTACTGTTGTTCTTTCTTATTCAAGTAGTGTTAATTCATAATCTTTAATTGTTTGCAACATTTATAGAAACATTCATGAAATTAATAAGCACATAACACATGATATGATATCGCAGAAAACTCATGTTAGGATGTAAAAACTGTGGTGGGGATGGCACCCACAAAACTTCACTATCTGCAAAATGTAAGGGAGTTGGTAAAGGCTTACAATTGATCACTTCTGATGGTCTACCCTGTAAGGAGTATTAAAGTGGAGAATGGTTAAGATCTCCTTTGTTAAGAGCTTTAGCAACACTGATTTAAATGTGCACTCGATTAAGAGATTTACAATAGGACTGTTAAGTCCACCTTTCTTGAAAGGATTTATTAAGTGTACTACACTTGTTAGAATGAGTACATATGTTGACCTGACTATATGCAATTTATAATTTATGATTACAGATCCATTAAATCTCTCATGATATGAATATAACCTATAGTGATTGATGAATACCTTATCTCTGCTCGTTGGTACCTTGCGTTCTTGTTCTTGAAACTGATTGTATTCTTTTATGTCCTTCTTCATGAAATCTCTTGTCTGTCCTTAGATGATCTCCATGGCTACAATAATCATTGAACAACAACATATTCAAAATATATTGAGCATATATTTATACAAGTATTTGACCTATCCTAGAATCACGCATTACAATGTTAACTCTAGATCCAAGGTTTACAACTTGACCTTGATCTTTAGTTTTCATGTTTTAAATCAGTAAAAATAATTTAAAAAATAAGAATTACATTTCTTTCTCTACACATAATGGTTTTAAAACAAAAAGGAAGCTATATATACAACTTCAGTCTTTTATCTGACATGGAAAGTGGGATCCACATTTTGCAGGATGTAACTGTCTGTCGCATCTTGGTCGTCGGGTAGAACAGAAAGTCTTTTGGGGTTCCTTTGTTGAACTAATCATCGAGTTCCCTTCTTCTGTCGAGCTCCTCTCTTTGCTATTCTGTCGGGTTGCACTGTTATTACTCGTCGATTTCCTTTATCCTTTTTGTCATTGGGTAACACTGAATAGTGTTTGTCGGGATGCTTTGAACTTAGCAGTATCGGGTAACCTTGGCGTCATGTAGTGTTGTGCCTTGTCTGTCAGTGTAGTGTAAATCGATGGTGTAGATCATGTTTTTCCTTGTATATACTAATGGAAAAATATAATGCCTCCAATCTCCCCCTTTGACATTAGTATCAAAAATTGATATGTGCATAATATTGAAGTGTTTAGTATGCACATCATGTCTATATCCTTGTCATTATATGACTCCCCCTAATTGTATGCATCTGTATAGTATAAGTATATGTACATGTATACTTGCCTCTGTACTATACATTTCTTATTCTTTTCTCTTTCAAATGTTTGACTGTACCCATCATTTCCTCCTTTCACTTCCCCCTTCTTTTACTATGAGTGTACATATCACTTCCTCCTTTATTTGATACTCATGACAAAAATGTACAACTTATAAGATGCCATAATGCAACAAAAATGTGTAACTTACAATGTTTCAAGAATTTGTGAATGGGTGTACTTGATGTGTTCAAGCAATTTCTCCCATTTTTCTTTCAAGAGTTCTAGTGCCCTGTGCTCTAGCTCTAGCCTTGCATGCATATCGTAAATGTTGTCTAGGATAGACATTTATGGGGTGGAAATTAGTGCATTTTCCTCTGTCATATGTTTCTACAGTAGTGGGAGTGTTGGTAAGAATTGTGCTTGAATCTCATTTACCTCATCTCTAAACTATGTCTCTATAATCTGAATGGCATGTCTCAATTTTCAAGCATGCTTGAGTTGCTCATTGTGCAATTTTATTGCCTCTTCACTATTTGTGATACTTTGTGCACTTGTTTGAAGATCATCATCTATTTTTTCTATCTTGTCGGTATACTCCTGGGTGATTTGATCAAGCATGCATAACTTTTGTATTAAGGTTATGGCTTCTGAGATTATTGGATCTATTGTGCTAACCAATTCAGAAAGCTTTACCTTTTGCAGTTCCACTTCCTAGCTTATCTTTTTTGCTAGCTTGCACTCATACTTCTGTTCAAGTCTCTCTTCCATGACCTTCTCATCATCTATAACCTGAGATGTTATTGCATTTGTGAGTACCACTAATTGATCAAGCATTGGGGTTGTTTGATCAATATCTACATCAGGTACAATTTGTTGAAGTATTCCTCTTGCTACTTCAAGTACCTTTGCCTCCTTTTTGGCTTTCCTCAATTTTTCTTGCATTTCCTTTTTCCCATAGAGTATTTCATATTTGGTCAATTCAATTAGATCCAATGTCCTCGAATCACAAATTGGAATCTCAATGATTTTATCCAGAGTTACTAGATTCTTATGCTTGCTCTTCTTCTTCTTTGAGACTTGTGGGGATGCAGATGTATGAACTACCATAGCTAGTTCATTTTTTCTCTCTGAAGTTCTTTGTGAAAGCTTTTTTGATGATGCTTCTTGTGTTTTCTTCTTGGTGTGCACCTATCAGTTTGGTGAAGACGTCTCTCCATCAACCTTGGTTGTCTCTACAGATTTTTCTTTTGTTTTCTTCTCTAGCTCATCTTTCTTTTCTTCTTCGTGCCCTTTTCTTTCTGCGTGTTCTCTTCTTCCTTTTATGTTACCTCTTTACTTTGACTAGTGGAATTATCTTTCTGATCATCGATTGCAGCTTTCTCTATAGTTGTGTCCTTTGTATCATTTGTGGTGTCTTTTGCTTCTGCATCACCCTTGTCCTTGGTTGTGCTTGTGTCCTGTGTAGTAGATCGTTCATTACCCTCTAGTGTATTGATTGCCTTCTTTAATATTGGCATATTTCTTTGTGTGCTAGCTTGGGCTATATCTAGAGTGGTGTCCTACTCGTTAGTTTGGTCTTTTTGAGCAGTGACATCCTCATCTTTTTGTATTTCCTCTGCAGGGTCTGGTTCTATTATGTCCACAACTAAAGTGTCTGGCCATACCTCATCAGGAGCATCCATATCTTTATTGTCTTGGATCTCCACTTGTTGTTTCTTGATCTAATCTTTAATTGATATGAATATAACATCATATTTTTTCTGTGGATCCTTATCAGAGTTATAATGTGTGATGTCTTGAATGTCAAGATAATCCATGAATTTTTCCAAATCTATTAGCTCCATTTCTTCAACATTGTCCAAAGAAATGTGCTAAGTACTTTCTTTTTCTTTCTCCCCCTCTCTATGAGGTGTGTGGGTGAGAAGTAACTATTCCTCGCAACTTGTTGACTCTACTGGTAGATCTAGGAGTTGTCACCATTTTTTTCGGTCATTGTATCCAGCTCTATGAACTTATTCTCTAGTATTTTGTAAGCCCTTATCTTGGCTACAAATTTGCTGGAGTGCTTCTTCATTATCTCTTTGATTTCTTCTATTTTAGATTTGGGAGGCATAAGTGTGAAAAGTACCCTCTCCCTTTCTTCTATTTCAATTTGTAGAGCATATGACCATTGTTGAGATAATCTGTTACCCAGCTCTTTGGGTATTTAGTTGATAAATTCAGCTAGTACATATTTGAATCTTACCATTGACCTGATGATTGCCTCTTGTATTTTATTTTGGTCCTTTGGTTGAAGTGTATCCCATTGTCTAATTTTCTTATCAGTCATTGTAACATGTGTAGAAATGGATTCAACAGCCTCATCAATTATTATATTTCTAAAATTCTTCTTTGTTACATCATCTCATCATCTTTTGTGTCTTCTATGCCAACTTTTGTCCTAACCAAACTTTTTCTCCTCTTTATAGGTGTTGTCTTCACAGTTTTCTACTTTGTTTTCTTTGCCGGTTGTTTCCTCTTATAGGTCCTTACTTGGCATTTCTTAAGAGGTGTGGTATCGGTTGTAGTAGTTTGATTCCTTGTCCTTTGTTTCTTTGTAGGAGGTAGAGGTGTATCAGATTCAGTTTCCTTAGAGTTTAATTTCTTCCAAAAGCCTACATGATTCAGCAAATTATTTTTATTAGTATACGTAATAGTTAAAAAATTTAAGACATCTAAAGCATTAATTTATAGGAATATCACATTCTACCTTAATATATCAGTAAAGAATGTGTTTGTCAATCCATGTGTAACCTTCAAGTTCATCACCAACATAAGTGTCACCAATACAGAAGTATCTGCATTTGGGAAAAGAGGCGTCCTAGCCAACTGGGCTATAGGTGAATCAATAACTTCTTTAGAAGATGTGTAGAAGTCTTGGATAAATTCATTGACACCAGCCTCATTTATCTGTGAAGTGGTTTCATCCATAAATGTGTCTTGTTCTTCATATTGAGAGTGGCTATCATTAGTGACATCTATTGGCCCTTCAACAATATTTAGAATTGGAAGCGGCTTTTCATCAAAAAATCAATTGAAATGATCAATAATAATGTGTTAAATAATATGCATATTTATTTATTATAATATGAATACCAATATTTCAATTATACTGTACCTCTTCTATATAAACTCCATACTTCAATCGATGTATACCAACAAGTCGTCGCTTCTTTAGTTTCCTATTTTGGCACCTATTGCGAGTGTAATATATCATTTCATTGAAGTATTCATTTGTACCTGGAATAGGTCTTTCTTCCCGTTCATCTAAATATATAGATGATGATGACATGTTATTTCCCTGAATGCACTATGTACTATCAACAATAAGAGTACAAATTTTAAATTGAGTATTACTCTTCTTGAAGAGAACATGACTATTATAACTTAAGAAATTTGAAACTTTAAAACTGTGGCTTTAAGGTGACATTCACAAAAGTGGAAAAGCTTTAGCTAATTTTTATATAATTTATTAGCACACAAACTGACCAAAAGTTTTCAAATTTGAAGAGATGGGATTTTAAGTGCATTTTCTTGTTCTTGGATCATTGTTTTTTGGATATTTTCTATGTGGATGCATAACATTGGCATTGGAAGTTGAAAATATTTTTTTCTTATACCAGTACCATGTGACACCTACATCAAAGATTCAAATTTGGATTACCAATAGGTTGTATTGAGGAAAATGTAGGGTAAAGACCAACAATGATAACCTAATATAAATGCTTGTGTGTCCCTAGGTAGCTTGAGATAGTATGTTAGAACAACTTCTATCATTGTTTAACACAATTCTATAGAAAAAAAAGGATACGATGTTTTGAGGTTTGTCTCAACATAAGACCCTTATGTCATGAGCTACTTCAATCAATAGCCCATTTGTGAAAACCATCATTTACTTGAACCAAAGAAAGTAATCTATTTTTAAAAAAAATCATTATTATTATTACACTCCAAAGATTAATTAATTTTCCTCATTACATTACCCCTAGCTTCATAGTATGGTAAGATATTTTCAAGGTGTTTGCTAATTTTAATGGTTTTAGTGATGTCACAAAGGAGTTTCATAATTTGTGTCAGTACTCTAAATATATATTTTTCCATCACTAACTAGTTTAATCTTTTTGGCATAACAATGATATGAAATATTACTTTATGTGCTTGAGGGCTTATTATTTTGCCAAAGATGAGAAGTTGCTTGTTTATGACTATCTTCCCAATGGTAGCCTTTAATCTCTTCTTCATGGTAACAGGAGTCCAAATAGAATACCCCTGGAATGGACTAGGCGATTGAAGATAGCATTGGATTTTTCTCTGGGGTTGGAATATCTTCATCGTTCAGGCATGACAAATGGAAATGTGAAATCCTCTAATATTCTTCTGGACAAATAGGGAAATGCATGTGTTGTATAATTTTGTCTAATGGGGCCGGTTAATCCTTCCATAGCTGCCACTAGATCTGCAGGATATAGAGCGCCGGAGTAGATTGACAATAGAAAAACATCTCAAAAGGCAGACATCTTTAGCTTTGGAGTGGTGCACCTTGAGCTCCTTACAGGAAAGAGCCCTACAAAAAAAAAATTACATGAAGAAGGGGATTGCCTAGATATGCCCAAATGGGTTCAGTCTGTTGTGAGAGAAGAGTGGACTATGGAAATGTTTGATCTAGAGCTATTGAGGTATGAGAATATTGAGGAAGAAATGGTGGCCATGCTTCAGATTGCCCTCGTGTGTGCTTGTGGGAAAGATTAACAAAGGCCTAATATGAGCCATGTGGTGAAGATGAACTACAATATTTCATCAGATCATCATCATTTTCCCATCAATTCTCATCCTTCTCCGTCCCCATCTAACTCTCCCCTTCTTGAAGCTGCTTCCCATTAAGATATAGTGAAGGTTTTGGTTAAGATTTTGTACAGGTTTGACTTACATTGTAATCTGAACATTTTAGTAACAAGGTGGAGGCTTCCTTAATTAAGCTTTGTTTCCTGTGGTTTTAGATCTAGAGGTAAGCTTACTCGTATACTGTGGAATGATTCACATAGATTTTGCATTGTATTTCTCGCTCTGTGATTACAGATATGTAGTTTTCCTATTAATAGAAAAGAGGTAAAAGCATAATAATATCAAAGTAAAGATTTAAGTAAAAATAAATAAAATTACACTCCAAAGATTAATTAATTGTCCTTTTTACATTGTTGGTAGTGTAGTAGTATAGTAAGATTTTTTAAATGTGTTTTCTTATTTTGAGATTTTTAGTAATGTCAAAGAGAAGTTCCATAATTTGTGTAAATTACTCTAAAACATTTTTTTTATCACTACCTAGTCCAATCTTTCCATCATAAAAATGGTATGAAATATTACATGTGCTACTTATTAAAGCCTAGGTTAGCATTTTATTTCATTAAAATGATACTGCAGGTCCCAAAAGAAAATAACATAAATACTTGGTCTGCCATTGCGTATGGACACCAAGAAGATATCCTAATAGAAATATACAAAAATAAGTGTGTGGATGCTAATTAGGATCATTACATAAACACGGGTTGAAATATATGAAAACATGTAACCCACAAAAAAAAGTACTCACCCAAAATAGTGGAAGAGAAACTTTTATATGCTAAATCTTCAACTTCAGCTTTCTAACAACCCTGAAAAAAATAAACAACAGTCAACAAGTTGTGTCAAAAATAAACAGCTGTCAACAAGTGAAGGCTGCAAAATTAAACTAAATTATTTTGACTGACCAATCACCTGCACACCAATAAGTTGTGTCAAAAAAAAATAGTAGTCAACAAGTGAAGGCTGCAAAATTAAACCAGATTCTTCTGATTGACCAGTCATCTGCACACCAACAAGCAAACATTGCCATAAATTTCTCAACGAAAACATATCATGATTCATAAACCATCGAAAAATGAAATTAAAAGTACGTAGATAGCATCCAAAGCAATTAAAATCATATTTAACAATTTCTATATTTTCTAGAAGGAAGAAAAATGTAAGCAAAACAGTCACAAACTAAAAGCTTAAAGTACTGATCAAATATGGTAAACACATGCAATAAATCGTTTAACTATGAAAAGAAACTTATAAATACTTGATAAAATAGTTTAAAGGCTCTTATAAACCACTTTTGGCTTAAAAATATCTGCACATTTTCTTTATCTCCACTCTGAAAATCCTAACAGTTCCAAACACATATTTGTTTTGGATTCTTGTAGACAAAATAATGATATAAAACCTATGGAATTTATTTTAATACTTAGAAGAAAAATTTCACATTTAAGCATACTGTGATAACATATCATTTTGATTGATGGAAATTACAAGTAGCGTATGTCTCACCTCCTATAATATTATTAGTTCAAATCAACATTAGCGTTTGGAAAATAAAATCCTTGTGTTAGGTGAGTTCTTACAAACAAATAAAATTTATGTTAAAATACTTGTCTAAACTCAAACAACCATATAAAAAATAATCATCCAAACATGAAATATGCTTGGATAGACCTTACACACTAGTATTAATAGTTAGGAATGGATCATATAGAAGTATCAACGTTTGCAGCTATTAGTTAAAGTTTACATGAAATATTATTAAAACTTGAAGAACATATTTGATGTATGATATATACACCCTTTTGCAAAGTACGTTTTCTCATCTTACAAGTTGGGGTCTTTCTTTGGATGTCCTTGAAATCCTGATGAAAATTGTCTCTCTCCATCTATTTCCCCTCTAAGTTTGTAGCAAAAGAATGATGGAGTTGGAGCTTGGAAATAAGAGGCCTTAAATGCTTGTAGAAAGAATTAGCAGAGTCAGAGGTACTGAACATTGCAAACAACAAGTATTGTAAGTTGGTGGGTTTATTCCTCTTATTTGTCTGATGATGAGGTCATATAATGGGGGCTCTATGGGACTAAAATACAAACACAAAATTGCAAAGCAAGAAGTGGAATAAAAGAGCCAGAAGAAAAGATGAAAGACAAAATAGAGGTTTTCTTAAAGATGAAGAACAAGATGAAGGAAAAAAAAATAGAAGAGTACATTGATGTTTAAAGAACAACATAACATTGAATTATCAAGAGACAGTTATGTTGGGTTTAGTTTAGACTACTGTCATGAAGCATATGAGAATTTTGAAGGAAATTTATTCAGTCAGGAAGGGCTACATTGCAATTGATCAAAAGTAGTGGCATGGAATTCTGGGAGCTTTGGAGAATGTAAATCAACAATGACTACACAGACAGCTATATTTCCATCATACTTAATTCTTTTCATAACATTTCTCTTTTTTTGTTTTAACTCAACACTGTACAGTGTAGTGCAACGCAGTGCAGTGCAGTGCATGCAATTTCTATTCAGATTTGGTTCAGTATTCTTGATGTTTTCCAACCTTACATACTACACACGGGTCAATGCTTTCTTTGTACTTATAGATAAAAGGAAGGACACCTCCATAAAACTTAATCCCCACTTGAACCCTAAAACTTAACACAAAATTAGTAAGACCATAAAAGTTACCTTAACATATCAATAGTTATCTTTTTATTATCTTAATTTTACTGATTTAATTTCTTAAGTTAAGATCAGCTTTATATATTTAATTAGGGATTTTACAGTTAGTTTTTTTAGATTTGAACAATCATCATCAAGAGTGTGATCAAATGATGTCACTCACAAAAAAAAATCAGTAGCATAGTAATGTATCAAATTTTTTTTTTAAAACAAATAAAGATAATTTTTATCTTAATTTTATTGATTTGATTTCTTATGTTAACTTCAATTTTATATATTTAGTAGATGTAAAAATTCAAAAAAATAGTGTGTATTTGTTATCTAATGGTTCTAATCATTCTCAGTGATTCATCATAAAAAAAAAATTGTATGAAAATATAAATTGCAGATCAAGTTTATATATTTAATAAGAATTTCCCATCATCAAAATGTAATCTCAAAAATTAATACTAAAATAAACTTTCTCATTATTTTAATCGGTTCATTCAATCCTTAAAATTATAAAAGCAAGAGGCACATAAGAGTAAGCCAGGAATAAATCAAGTTTACACACAAACCTAACAAAATGCTATACAAAGCTAGTTGAGTGTAAAATAGACATAAAATATTTTACAAAGTATCTTAAACTGGATGAATAAAATGCAGTTACAAATAATGTAGTGGAGATATGTCAATGAAGGAAAATTGTGTAATTATCTAAAAGGGTAATAAGTGAACACACATAAGTGCTAGTAGAATGGTAAAACATGTTTACATAAGAATCAGAAAACACAGTAATTGAAATTGGCCATTTCCTTTTATCTTGGTTATTTTTTTTCCTTGCAACAACAACTAAAGCAATGAAGTTGATGTAGCAGAAGCAATAATACATTTTCTTAGTATTGGGACATTTCCCCCTACTGGTTTAAGCTTTTATCATCCGACCTAAATAAAATTATAAAAATGTACAAATAGCATTATAGAAATCAAATACATTAAGTTGCCACAATCCATAATGTTGTTGCTTGAAGGCTTCTTGATACATAAAATAAATTGCTCCTTATGCTTATTTTTCCTACCTGGTGTAAAATCTCTAGATTTGACAAATAATTGCCTAAGAGATTAAGAATTTGGGAAATACTCTATTATGTTTGCAAAATTGATTTGTGGCTATCCAAAATTCCTTGACTGCGAGAAATTTTTCTATTCCTGGAGAGATATGTTATTGGGGATAATTTAATTTTTTCTTTCCAAATAACTGAAATATTAATTTTCACTCAACAGGTCACTTTTAAAAAAATCATCCAAATTGACTTTTCATTCCAAAGTTTACAACCAAATGCAGTGGTATATCAACAGATCATTTGTCTTGTTTTTAACTATTTTAACCTTCAAAAAATTTTACCCTTTTTTCTTTATTTTATAAATGTCCTACCTGGACCTGCACACTATTTTGTAATAAATTTTTTGTATGACAGTTGGATATGCAGGGGTTACCTAGAAGTAAGTTTACATGGGCATCCAGGACAGAACATAGTTGAGCTTGATAATGGCTCTTCAAAGCAGCCTGGGCAGGATAATGGTGAAATAGATTCAAATCTTAACGAATTGTCTGCATTGGGTATTCATCATGATCTTGTATTGTCTTATAAGAATAAGATGAAAAAGAAGAATGAAAATACACCAAGTCAATTGATATATTTTATGCAATCATCAAAGGGTTCTCCACAAGAAGTTATGAATGCCTATTTTGAAGCTCTTTTTGATGCTGCAGGTAAAGGGTTTTCAAAGGAGGTAAGTAAAAATAAATAGTTCTTGTATGAAGTTGTACAGGATGAAAAATCTCAGAAGCTACTACTTGGTGAGGTGGAGGAATTTTTTGATCATGCTCGTGTTGAATCTCTAAAGGATGTTCCTTTAGTTATGAAGTTCTTGTACGATGAGGAGATATTGGAGGAAGAAATTATTTATGATTGGTTTGACAATGGTACAGCAGAAGTTGAAAAGAAGGCATTACCAATTTGGAAATATGTCGAACTGTTTGTTGAATGGTTGAAGAATGCAGAGGCCGAATCGGAGGAGGATTAGGAATTGTCTACCTTGCATCTATAGCACTTTTCAAGGACTCTTCTAAAGGAATTTTATCAAACTCTCTTCTATAATAATGATTCTGCCCTATGTAGCTTTATCTTTATAGTTTGTAGCATCTTCTTCTTATTGTTTTTACTAGTACTTTTGTTCAAGATGGCCTAGTGAATTATTTTTAATTTCAGGATTCAGACATCTATTTACTGTCTTTTATATAAGCTACTTGCGAAGCAAACATTTTATGTTTAGGATTTGTAGAAATGTCAAAGTTCTAGCGTGTCTACTACATTTTTCATAGACAACAATTGGATCAAGGATATCTGTGTTGAAGTTTCCCTACTCAATTAGCCTTTATGTCAAGGATTTTTTTTTTTTTTTAAATCTTTAAAGAACCTAATAAGTATTTAACCAATTTCTGATCACGCCACATTTTGATCAACTTTTTGAGGAAGGTACAAATGGCATTATGACAGAGAACCAAGAAAATTTGTAAACTTCTATTGCTTATGTTATCTTAAAACAATACAAATCTATACAGTATTGTCAAGAGGATTTAGAAAATATTACTAACATATACTATCAAAGATAATGTTCTTAAGATCTTAACTATTACTCTTAGTGAAATTTGGACACACGTTATAGTCTAGGGTTTCTATATCTAGTTTGCAAATGGGAGCATGAGGTTAAATCCCATGGAATACAATTGCTAAACAAACCCAAAAAGGCCAAGATAAATAAAAAAAGTCCCAATTCAAGATGAAAATGTAAAAACTTGTTCAAGAAATCCAAGGAATCAGATTGACTTAGAATTAGACTAATTGATAACCCTTTCCAACTTAAGGGTACTAGTCAAGAATCATAAAATGTAATCCATTCAAAATTGATAAACCCAAAATGATCTGGCTAGTCAAGAATCATGGAATAAAATTCATTCAAATATTAAAAAGAATGACCTAATGCAATCAAGTGATAAGTGGGAAAATCATTAGATAATATGTCCACATTATCATGGCACTTTAAATCCTAAATATGTTAAACTCCTTAGAATTTGACTAATGATCAAGATAACCTGCAGTCCATAATTCTAAGATAACCACAAAAGAGAATTTCCTACCATTACTATTGTTAAATTTGGAAAGCTAAATTCAGCTATAATTTTCAACTCATTAGAAAGTGGGATTGTGTTTTCTTAACCTCTTGCAATACTGTATTTTGTAAAAACCCCACCATGACAACCTATGCCAATCCAATTAAGAAAAATTTTAGGTCATTGAACATTCCAGTCAGAAAAAACATATGGAAAGTTAATTGGATGTTATCAACCAAATCCTTTAATTCATTACAATTGAGAGCAAAAAAGAGGAAAAATTGTTTTACCGAGTTAGTAAAATGCTAAACTCCATAAAATAGGGGACTTTTGTAAACTAGGAAAGAAAACCTCTGTAACATTTCCACATGCCAATTATTTAGGTTAAAGGCCAAGAAATAGAAAGGATTATACTTGTTTAGAAAAACTCAAAGAAACTGGCAGTTTTACCAAGGAAACACCAATGACACTAGTGGTGATGACTATTGGAATAAATGCAGCCCAAGAATTGAAAGATGCTTCTGAGATAGAGAATGTGTGTAGAAATAATCTTTACCCAGAAATTTGCATGTCTAGCCTTCCTCCATATTTAGCAAGTTCCTCTAAGGCTAAGAAGGAGGTGTTTCACATTACAGTCATGGTGGCCATGAAAGAAGCAAACAGGGCTTTTCTCCACGCTTCTTCTTTCTTTAATCAAACCCACGATAACCCTAATGTGAAAGTTGCAGTTGGGGATTGTTTGGAGCTGATCGACAGTACCAAATACCAGCTTAGAAACTCTCTTGTGTGTATTAAAATAGGATGAAATTAGGGCAAGGGAGTGCAGAAAAGTAACGACTCTGCTTAGCGTGACCATCACTAACATGGAAACATGCCATGATGGACTTCTAGAGAAATCTGATGGAAAATTAGAGGCTGGGCCACTGAAGAGTGTGGAGAGAGTGAAATGAACTATGAATCCAAAATTGCTCTTCCTTGGATGGTGCGAGATCTATGCCACATTAGCAGCCCAGAAGGAGAACTCACAGTATCAAAAGAGGAGATAGTGGATACATCAGAAGGGATTTGTTGAACATGGTAAAACATTGTTGTGTGTGAGAATACTAACCATTTTGCAGGACAAAGAGATGCCGACCCCAAGTATTCAAAGGAAAATCAACAAAGTTGCTTCTAGTGCTGTCGTCCAGAAGGCTGGTCAAAAGCCAACTTTGATGGAGCTGCCAAGGGAAACCCAGGCAAGGTGGGAAGTGGCGACATTATTTGAAATTTTTTTGGTCAAGGCATTGCAGCGGTCAGTATCCCGTTGGGAACACAAGCCAACCTTTATGCTAAAGCGAATGTTTCTCTCCACGTGACCAATTTAGCTCATGAAACGGGGATAAAACAACTCTGGTTAGAAGGTGACTCACCTAACATCATCAATTGTCTTAAAAACCTCCACCCACCTTCGTAGACTATCGCTAATATGATAGAGGAGACACATGGCCTCTTCACTTCTTTTGAAAATCTTCACATTACCTATGTGTTCATGGAAGGTAATCAAGTCGCCGGTTGGTTTGTCAAATGGGAGGTGCGAAGTGACAAGCATATGCGCTGGCCTAGCGGTGGAGATTTTCCACATGATGCTTCGGATTTAGTTGATCTCAACCAAATCCACATGAAGGAAGGATATATAAAAATCATTCATGATTGTGATAGATCAAATGGGTAATGTCATCACAATAAA
Source organism: Thuja plicata (assembly GCA_018584345.1). Lineage (NCBI taxonomy): Eukaryota > Viridiplantae > Streptophyta > Pinopsida > Cupressales > Cupressaceae > Thuja > Thuja plicata. Next base: position 2,735,870 of record MU226704.1, read on the forward strand.
TGGTAAGTACAAGATAGGTTGTAAGGGTAATAATAACAATAAAAACTTGCACACTTACTGGGCATCCTAAAGTAAAGAAATAACTTACGGCTTAAGGTATCACAGTAAAGCTTTCTCAAAATTCTTGAAGAACTCTAGTTTTCATAGAGATTTGAGTCTGTTAGCTATCCTGAATCATTTAGTGACGAGAGGGGAAAGACATAGGAGGGAGTCTGCAAAGGACAACAAAAAATGGAAGAGGCAAAAAAAGATCTGGAATTACCTTCATTACAGAGGGATTTCAACCTTTATAGAAAGACTCCATGGTGGAATGTCGGCTGTAACTAAACTATTTGTCAAAAATTGGAATGAAGGTAGCATAGAGATTGAGGGAAGAAAATTCACGGTTACCGAAGATGTCATCTCTTCTTTGACAGGGATACCCATTTCTGGGAAAAAATTCTATAGAGACAGTAAGATTTTGGACACTTCTATCAAGGATTTTGTGACAAACGAGGAGGAGAAGAATAAGCTCATCAAAGTCAGCACCCATTACTGACCTGAAGGATTGAAAATGTTGTGGAGGTTTGTTCTCCATGCCGTCATCTACTACATTACTCTAGACTCCAAGTTTGATAGAATTTGGACCCATCACTTTGTTTTGCTAAATCACTTTCACCATGGCATGTTGCTCTCTATCCCCTTTTACTTATATTCTTCCATAAATGATAATATCAATGGGTATAGAGAGAAAGAAATTGCTAACCCTGCCCTGCATGAAGGGATTTTTTTGTTAATCTATGAGTACTTTAAAGCCCAAATCCTTGGCAAGGAGATGAGCCAGAATGAGGAGATAGAGGCATCGGGCTCAGACTATATGCCCTTGGATATAGAAGAAAACAAAGGTATGCATTTCGAAGAGATTGAGAAACATGATACAAAGAAGATTTACCATGGGTTGACATCTAAGAAGAAAAGAGGCAGTCTGGTTAGAGTCAAAAAAGAATTGGAAACCCCTAAAAAATAGAGCACCACTGCTATATCTTCCGATGAGGATTAGAATGAGAATGAGGAGGGCATGGATTCTTAAGGCAATGAGTACCTGACAAGTAAGAAAAGAAGAAAGAGAAAGCTCTCCATTACTAGGAATTACCCAAGAAACAAGGGTAAGGACACGGTGGCACTTGTTGATAGGACTATCCCAGAGGACAACAATCACAGAGCTTCCCCTGTTGCAGACAACAACCCTTCACCATAGACTTATGATATGGGGAAGGACTAGGATAATGAGTTTAGTTGTTATATGGCAGAAAATGGTAGGATAATTGGTTGGAGGGACTTCAATGTTAAGACAACAAAAATGGGAATAACCAGAGAAATAATTAACCCTAAGGTCTTGGAGGGAGAGGGCAGCCGAATTAATTTGGACAAGATCATTGACCCATCAATGGTGGTTCTCAATGATAATACTAGGGAGTTTGACATGAATTTTCTCAATAATAATAGAAACAGTATGCTAGACCAATATAGGACTATTAAATGGCTTTTCCGTGAGGTGGAAGACCTCAAAAATAGGGTTAAGGGTACCAACAAGGCCAACAGGGATATTGATGCAGAGGAACAGAGTAACCTGAGCACTCGGGTCAAGAAGATGAAGGATAATATGACTAGGGTTGATGCTACCCTAAAGAAGATTGCAGAACAAAGCTACAACACCATGAAAGCATCCAGGGAGAACACTAACACTTACATTGACGAGCTAGAGGAAAAGATAGAGGAGAAGGAAGTGGTAAGAATGGCTGTGGATTCAGACCAGGAGACTAATCAAGGTCCGGGCAAGACAACCCATGCTAGAACCAAGAAGACCAAGGAAAAGGAGGTGGAGAAGGATATCCAAAAAATCAAGGACTCGACGGCCAACATGGAGCTGATGGAGGCTGAGGCTACCACTCTTTTAGTGGACCTTTATTGAGGTTCTCTGGCTTTTTTTGCTGTCTCTAGTTTAATCTGCATTTTTAGATGCTTAGCTTATTTTTTGCTTTGGCTTTTTGGCCTGTTCTGCCTTTTGTTTCACTCTGCTTTATTGTATTAATTTTGTTACCTCTTATTACTTTGTTCTGGGTTTCAGGAACCCTGTAAAACTTGTTCTACTTAATCAAAAACACTTGTTTGTCTATGAGATTATTTTCTTTAGGAAGATCAACAAATTACCATGTTTAGTTCTTTATCAAGGAATCATAATAGATATCCATAACATTATTCTACTCCATCTGACCTAGTGCCTCTTGATATGTATTAAGTTTGGTGTCTTAAACAAGTAAAACCATCAATGTAAGATTTACCTCACTTCTTTCCTATGTTTTCATTTCACCTCTTGATGAAAGATCTAGAAGATAATATGAGTGGTATTTCATGAATATTCATTGGACTCATTTAAAAAAATGATGTTTTTGATTAGGGGAAAGCTAGACTCATTTCAAAAAAAGATGTTATTATAGATGGAAAGAATTATTTTTAAATGACTAAAATTAGAAAATTATTTAAATTCTTTTATTTGATCATCTTTATGAGAAGATTGTTTATTCTCATTATCTAACTATCAGAAAAATATGTGAGAGGTGGTTGGTTTGGAATCTTATATTAATTCAAATTAATTTATTGATTTGATTGTGTATTTATTTATTTTTACACAATCAAAGCCAAAAGTGAATTTGAATTAAAAATGGATTCTCAAAATCTGATAATGTTGATCTTATATTAATTTCAATAATTTAAAAGATGACCCATCATATACCACACTTCAAATGTATTAAACATTCTATATCTCAACAGCTAAAAGATGGCATGCTTTTTAGGTAGTAAAAATATACTATATCTCATTTACATCAATATTATTCCTCTTTTTGTTGGTACATACACGTGTTATACAACTAAATAATAAAGGATTGCAGATTAAAGGTTTATAACCACTCCAGACCTCTTTTTGTGTTTTTCTTATAAAATATTTGTAGAAGTCTTAATGAAAAGATACACAATTGTCTAGACTTATTTCTCCAAAAATGATTTTTTTTTTTAAAAAATTCAGGTTAGGAAATCATCTAACAAGCCATCTCCATGATAGTGCAAATATAGTATTTTTACAGTACCATTCTAACAATGTTGTAAATGGGGAATCCAAACATCTTTTGATGCCATGATTCTTTGAGAATGTCAATAAATACATTGATATTGATTTTACCACTCAACTTGAGTGGAGAAAGACAAGGGGTCATCATGTATATTATACAAATCACTCTAAAAAGGCTAAAAAATAGTTTAATTCTTCACTCTTCTAAAAAAATAACACTCATCTCTAAGGAGATAATTCATCTACAAATAATAGGAAGTACTAGTATTCTTGGAAGAAAGTTGGAATGGCTACACATATTAATATGCATTTCCTCAATATGGTCCTTGCACAAAAGTTACTCAACTAGAATGAGACTCAATGTTTCTTCCTAAAATAAATCCAAGGCATGTAATTAAAAATCAAAAAAGTTGAAGAAGTCTTATTACAGTCTCCATAGAATTGAGCTAATATAAGGAGATAGTAGAAATAATTTTGTATTGATAATGCTAGAGTGCTAAAGATTTAATCATAGAGATGGATACAAAATCTATAGATGATGAGATTACATGTAATGAAAATAAGTGACCCTTTATAAAAACCCTATTGGATCTCATGAGACAGAAAGTATTTTTTAAAAAAATTTAAGGGTATTTCCGTAGCATAGAGATATATAGAGGATAACATTTAGTTTCTCTTCAAGAGTGCGGTTACCAAATAGTTGTCTAAGTCTAAGATCAAATAATAGTAAAGCATATGAAGTCACTAAAAATAAAACTTATCAAACTTTTAAAGAGGGTAGTCACCAAATATTTGTCTAAGCCCAATATCAAATATTAGACAAAGTTTATGAAGAAGCTAAGATCAAAATATATCATACATCAATCTAGCTACATTAGTATTTTATCAAAAGTATAATTTATTAAAAGTGGAAATCATTTTTGACATGATCCAAGAATTTCATTACGATTGAGGCAAAGAGTTTTTTTGGATATAGTTCAATAATTGAGAAAGCTTATCAAATCATATTCCACAATTGCAATGCTTTACATTTTATAATGACAATTGGTATGTCTAATTCCTTGCTTCAAAATATAAGTTTCCTTTAATATGAATTGAAATGACAGGAAGATGAGATATATTTGTGGGAAAAATGAATAGAAAGAAGTAGACGAGTGAACAAAATTGTGTGAAAAGATGGATAGAAGTACAAAAAAGGAATGGGAGAACCATATATTGTCTAAAATGAAAAAAATAGTCATGAAGGAAATGCAGATAGGGCTTAATAAAGTGGAGTTTTGCAATACAAGGTTGGCACTTGTACATCTTTAGGCCAACAAGATTCCTCAAGAAACAGTGAGTTGAAGGAAATTTTCATTTAAAAGGGATTTTATTCTCTTTCCTAAAATATTTTAAGCGAAATGATTGTGAACAATATCATACATTGCCTTGAACTACATGAGAATGAGAAGTAAGAAAGTTGATACTTTTGGTTAGCATTTTCCAAAGAGTGATAGTGAGATTAAAAAGGAAATATAGTAGATTTTACTGTGTCACTCCATTCCTTGCTTGCTAAAATAAATTTCCTTACATGATATGATATGAAATGACAAGGAGATAAGTATCATTTCTATTTTGCATTGTAGGAGGTCCCGGTTCCCTGCTTTAACACACATCAATGATTTAAGGAAATTGACGACAAATAACTTCATTGAAAAGATCAATGGAAAGAAGTAGATGAATTGATTTCGAGTCGTAAATTATTTTTGAACTGAATATACTCGTGTGAAGAAAGTTCAGGTATACCCTGTTGTTAATTCCTTTCCTGCTGGTCCTTGACTGTTACCAATATTCTGCAGAACATTTTTATGATTAAACAACAAAAAGAATTAATCTTTACCGATTCTAAGTCGCCACCTGTGCAGGAAAAAGGGACAGCTCTATTTTAAAAACAATCAAAATAATTCTTATTATATGCTGAACGGAACCAGACGAAAGGAATGAGAGTCATACAAATCTTCTAATCTTACGTGGGATTCTAATCAAATGGTGTAGAATATGTGCTGACATCCAAAAATTCTGGGGTTTCACCGTAGGACACCACCGATTCAGATATTGCATCGGTAGGGATGCTGGAAATTGTAATATAATTTTATATATTGCCAAGATAAAAAAAATTCTAAGGATCAATTCTTATTGATCAATACCTTGGTGTCTTACTTGTATATGTTGGAGCCTCCTTTATTTCTTTGGTTTCTTTCTAAACTTTTTCTTCTTTTTCATTAGGTTCACCATACTAATACTTGGTGTTCCTCACAGAAGTTCCATGAATATCTTTATCAACTTTCACATTCTCACTTTCAACCATTTTGTTTAGTCTCTTGTTGTAACACTGGTATGTTTTTCTTCTTGTAGAGTATCCCATAAATTAACAAAAAGAATTATTCTGCAGAACATTTTTATGATTAAATTAACAAAAAGAATTATTCTTTACCAATTCTAAGTCGCCACCTATGCAAGAAAAAGGGACAGCTCTATTTCAAAAAACAATGGAAATAATTCTTATTATTTGATGAACGGAACCAGACAAAAGGAATGAGATTCATACAAATCTTTTAATCTTACGTGGGATTCCAATCAAATGGTGTATAATATGTGCAGACATCCAAAAATTCTGGGGTTTTACCGCAGGATACCACCAATTCATATATTGCATCCGTAGGGATGCTTGAAATTGTAATATAATTTTATATATTGCCAAGATAAAAAAAATTCTACGGATCAATTCTTATTGATCAATACCTTGGTGTCTTACTTGTAGATGTTGGAGCTTCCTCCATTTCTTTGGTTTCTTTCTAAACTTTTTCTTCTTTTTCATTAGGTTCACCATACTCATACTTGGAACTCATACTTGGTGTGCCTCACAAAGTTCCTTGAAAATCTTTATCAACTTTCACATTTGCACTTTCAAACCATTTTTTTCAGTCTCTTGTTGTAACACTAGTATGTTTTGCTTCTTGTAGAGTATCCCATAAATATACCTTCATCAACTCTACTATCAAAATTACCAAGATTTTCTTCATCGCTTCGAATGTAGCATTTACTCCTAGATTTTTTAAATACTTCACTACTAGTGCTTTTTCATGTCATAGGTCATAAGATGTTTTCCATACCTTTTTCTAAAAATTACTCTATTAAGAGTGTATACTGCAATGTGTATAGCTTCTCTCCAATAGAACCTTCTTCCATGATCATTTATCTAGTTGCCTCTTAAACTATCTAATTCATCCTTCTACCATACCATTCTGTTGTGGAGTCCTTGGGGAAGATAACTATTTTTTAATGTCATGTTTCTTACAAAAGTTGTTAAGTTCATTATACATAAACTCTCCTCCTCTATTGGACCTTAAAGTTGATTTCTCATAATTTTAATTTTCAACTGTTGCCTTAAATATTTTGAATTTCTATAATGCATCTAATTTTTCTCTTAAGAAATAAATCCAACTAAATCTAGAATATTCATCAAGCAAAAGCATGAAAAATTTCTCACCTTTGTAAGCTCCTTATTCTGGATAGACCACATAGACATGTATACACAAGATTCAACAAACTGGTAGAGGATTTTTCCTTTTCCTTAAATTGAATGTTTTTTTTCTACTTCCCTTCTTTACATCCTTTGCAAATAATACTATCTGATTTTGTCATTCTTAATAAATCTCTTACAACATAGGTTGAACTTATCCTTACCAAATTGTCAAAGTTTATCTAACACATCCTCTCATTGCAGAGCCAGCTATCATCAATTTGCATTACCAAGAATCTCTCTGTAGCTCCCTCTAGTTGATACAAATTTACCACTATTCTTCTTTTAACAATAATAGAATTCCCAAACTTCTTCCAAATTTCACAACCATTATCATAAAATACAACATTGTATTCATTTTCACATATTTGTCCAATAATCAACATATTATGATATAAACCCTTCACATAATGAACATTGTCAGTGTTATAGTTTCCATAAAAAGTAGTAGAACCAATGCCACCAATATATGTATTTTGATTATCACCAAAACTAACAGCTCCACCATCATTATTTCCAATTTTCCCAAACTTGCTTTGCTCACCAGTCATGTGATGTTAAAAACCACTATCAATCAACCATTCATCTTTATTTCTTCTAACATATAAGGTAGTAATTTTGTCAGATCTCATACAAATGTTAGAGATATCAAATCTAGATTCATCATCCTCTCCTAAGAGCAAATAATATCCATCTTTTGATTCATAATATGATATACTTGTTAGTAATAACTGAGAGGGGGGTGAATCAGTGGCCTCAAAAATTTATCCTTTAAACTTTAATCCACCAATTTATACACCTTAGATTATTAAGTCCCTACAATATGTATGCCTTGAAATACTTGAAACAATTTACTGTCTGTCGGTTTACCTTGTCTGTCCTTATTCTCCTTGATTACCGATAAGCAGTAAAACACATTTACCGATACTCAGTAAATATGCAGAGTATACCAATCAATCCAGAAATGAATATGTGAAATGTAAAATAATAAAGTAATAAACCATACACACATAACACATGGATTTTAACATGGAAACCCTATTAAGGGAAAAAACCACTGGGACCGGTACTCCAAATTTTCACTCTTCTAAAGTGAGCCCTATTAGGAGCCAACCCTGTTAAAGGTTACAAATACACAGTTAAGTGTGACCTTGTTAGAGTATTTTTATACAGAGGTTGTCACTTAGTATCTGGCATCTATTCTACCATCCTTGAATCAGTCTTTAGACTATCAATAGGCTTTATGCTAATCTTACTACCATCCATGAATCAACCTCCTTCTTAGACTGTCAATAGGCTTTAGGTAAGACCGCTGCTACTATCATGAATCAACCTTTTTGGTAATCTATTAGGATATACCTCAATTATAGAAGATGGTTAAGTCCTGCTCTGTTAAGAGACTTAATGCTTCAATGGTTAAACTGAAACATAATGACCTATTTCTAATGCAACTTTCAATTGCTGATATTCAGATATATTTACATAAAATACCTCTCTGATCAATGTATCAATTCAATTCCTTTGTGCTTCTCACTTTCTACTCTATGATGATGTTCTTGTCTGTTCGTCGGTGTCTGCAGAATTCTTTAGCTCTCCCTTAGCTTCATTGATCAGGAATGTATGAAGTTTATCCTTCACCAATTTCTCTTGAGCATCTTCTTTCAATTCACTCCCCCATGTATCTGAGTGCATACGGAAAATGAATTATGCTTGTCTCTTATATAGACATGATATTCCTTAATTCTTGATTCTTGATTCTTGGCATGAAAAGAAATCTAGCCAATTTGATTTATGACTTTAACTCCTGATTTATCTCATAGTTATCTTCTTGCTAGCTGTATAAATCAATTGCTTAAATATGGTTGAATAAAACAAATAAAACAATCAATTAAGTCTATCCTAAAGCTCTGCCAGCTAGATATTTTGTCATTTTATGATATCTCTATTCTACTGGTCAATTCTATAGTTTGTTGCCAGTTACAACTGCCAGTTCTGTCGGTGTAACTTCAGTTAGCTTCAAAATCTCCATCCGTCAGGCATAATTGGATCTTTCTCATCGGGCAACTCTATTTTTAGCTCATCAGGCATCCTGTGATTCTGCTTCGTCGGGCAACACTGTCTTCTGCTTGTCAAGCATCACTGTGACTTTATCTCTGTCTTTACCGGTGGTGTGAACTTTGTCAGTGTTGTCTGTCATTTAGTGAATACTTGACTTTTATGCATTGCTGAAAGCATAATCATGTTCCATTGATTCTTTGAAGTCTTTGGCATTATGTGCATGACCATACAGATGATATCAAGTTGACATCAATGACAATACAAACCATTAACTGATTTAATATTTTGCATCATATTCAACTTAATATTATCAAACATTCAATCTGTTACATGTCATCAATCTCTCCCTTTGGCATTGATGGAAACATACTATATTATCACACTATACTATTTCTAATACAATATGAAATATAATTGTTGAGATTCATCAAATTACCAAATAGTTTGTTTTGATAAGTGATAAGAATGTCTGACCACCGGTAAGCTCTTTGTTAGCTTAAATTTGATTCTTGCAGCTTTCTTTGTTTCTTCATGTGATGTGTTGTGACCTCTGTTTGTGTCAATTTCTGTATTTTGACTTTTCTTCTTCTTGATGTCACTGTCTTTTATTTGCAAATTTTATACAAATACTCTCCCTATGGATATGATCTCTCCATGTTTGGAGTAATTTGATAATGAATAGTTTCTAGTGATAATATGGATACATTCTCTCCCTTTGACAACAATTCCAAACAAATATTTGTCAAATATCTGTCATTATGTCAAACAATTTATCCTATCCATAATATATTCCTTCAATTTCCCTTATCCATCATCAATATAACAATATGTTCTAGTGCTTGATTTTGATATATACCTTTCTATATATAGATGTAGCTTTGAAGTTCATTTTCTACTTGCATCAATCATGAATGATATTTTTATAATATATGGCTGATGCAACCTTCAGTCCTTTTACTAACTGGTAGACATGGGTTTGACCCCTAGTATTTTTCTCAGGTACTCAAATGTATCCTTGGGCAATGGCTTGGTGAAGATATCAGCCAATTGTTCTTTTGATTGCACATATTCAAGTATGACCTCTTTTTCTTGAACTTGTTCTCTTAAATAGTGATACTTGATGGCAATGTATTTAGTCTTTGCATGCATGACTGGATTCTTAGAAATATTTATTGCATTGGTGTTATCACAGTAGATAATTACTGGTTCTATGATCTTCATATGCATACCTTCCAGCAACTGTTTGATCCATGCACTATTTGAGCAGTTTGCAACAGCAGCAACATATTCTGCTTTTGTAATAGATTGAGAGATGCATCCTTGCTTCTTGCTAATCCATGTGACAAGTCTGTCACCTATAAAGAATGCTCCTCCAGTTGTGCTCTTCTGGTCATCAAGATTTCCAAGCCAATCAGCGTTGGTAAACACTTTCAGTTCAAATTTGTCTTCTCTTCTATACCATAAGCCAAATTCCTTAGTATTCTTAAGATATCTTAGAATTATTTTCATAGTAGTTATATGTGATTCCCTGGGGTTAGCAGAAAATCTAGCAACAAACCCTACTGCATGTTCAATATCTGGTCTAGTGTGTACAACATACATGAGTTTTACTATCATTGATCTGTATAGAGTCTGATTTACCTTTTGTTGGTTGTATTTCATGTTTTTGCTGGTTCTCTTAGTTTCTTGTCTTTCCCTATGAAAATTTTAGGTTTTCATGCTTAAACCTTGCCAAAATTGCTATAACCCTGAAAACCCTAAGTATCCAAGTGTTAAAACGATGCATTTAAAACCCTAGGTCATGTCTTATGTTTCAGCGTTACTTTTTCAATCACTTAAGACATGTTCTTTAAGTTAGGTCGCCTCGTCGCATTACCCAGGATGAATATTCCAAATCCTCTCCCAACTTTGCTTTTCCTTTATGTCGCGTAGTCTTGTTACAAAACTGAATATTCCTTCATCATTCCGAGACTTAGCGATGTCCTTCAGTCGGGTAGTCGCAAGAGTTTTATGTTATAAGCTTTATGAAAAATGGGACCCACTGCTTAGTCAGGTGATCGCAAGAGAGATCAACAGTTATGACAAATGTTCTCAGACTTCCTGATTTACTTCATGTCGCGTTGTCACCAAATTAGTCCAAGGTTCACGGTTAAGTTTTCCTTCAGTCGCATGGTCTCGGGACGGGATAGCGGTTAAGAGATAACAGCCCAGACTACGCGACTAACTATTTGATGCTGATAGTAATGCTTAGTCGGGATGTCGCTGGAACAGAACGATGATTCAGCTCTTCAAAATGCATTGAGTGAACTAGAGAGCAGGTCACATCTGTCGAAAAGTAAGTGGTTTTCGCGAGGTCGCCAGAAGAGAGAAATGGATTGAGCGACAAAGAGACTAAGGTATTTTTTCCTTCAGTCGCAAGGTCTCCAAATGATTTAAGGGCATACCCAATTATTTAGCGATTATGCGACAGCCATTGGATGGAGGAATGAAAAGATCTGACGGTGGTCGCGATGTCTGGAGAGAAAAGTGTCCCAGGAGAAAATTCCTCCTGACTTGGCGATTAGGGTATGTCACAAAGTCCCTGTAAATGGAGAAAATACATGTGCTATATTTGAGGTAAAGTTAAAAGTATCTCCCGATTGGGCGAATAAGGCTTGTCGCATGGTCTTAAAATAGAACATGAGCCTCCAGTGACAAGGAGATAACCGTAAAGGTTAATAGTAACAGCTAGTCGCCAAGTCTGGAAAAGAAAGATGAGTTAAGGATAACTCCATGCAACTTTGATTTCAGTTATGTTGCTCAATTGCTAGATGACTTGAGTCAGCCAAGGTAAAGAAAATACATTTTCACGAAGTCTGGAGATCAAACCATGGTTAAAGAACAAGGGTTCGCGACAAAGAGACTTCCTTCAGTCGCGTGGTCACCTGATCACGAGATCTAGAAAATGGCAGCAAGTGGTTGACATGACAGGGTAAATCACTCGGCAACCAATCAGAAGCTTGAATGTTGATTACTGTGCACAAAAGGTAGCTGAGATGTATGACAGAGAATGAATCAAAAGATGGCATGTTAGCTATCTTAAATATTTTATGATTGCGCCAAGGATTCATATTTGAAAATTTGATTTCCTATCAACTTCATGCAACTACGGCTAGGTTTTTCAAAGTTCACGGCATGGCAACTTAATGGCCAAACTGACGTTTCCGAATTATGAGCTATGTACTCTAAATCATATGGCTATAAATAGATGATAGTGCATTCATTCTTGTTCACCATGCTTTCAAGTTTTCAGAGCCAGGTTGATTGTTTTCAGTGAAAAGTGATATTTTGAGCAGTTGCAGTGTATCTAAAGTAAGCAGAGATTTTTTAAAATTTGCAGAGGATTGTGCTCAGAGAAAATAGCTGATATTGGAGATTAGGTTTGTTCCAATATCGGTTGAAGGAAATAAATTCAGGGTGCTTCCAGAGATGAGTAGGGCTGTGAGCGTCGCTTCAACAAGTGGAGGCAGTGGAGAAGAACAAAAAATAAAACCAAGCTACTCTGATGAATTTCTCTAACTTTTGCCAAGTTCAACACAAAATAGGAAGATTGATGCAGGTGTTTTTAAGGATGACTTCATGAACATCAGAGATGCTATGACCCCAGGCATAACAGGTTACTCTCTTTTTACATACTTTTATAAAAATTCTGATAAGCCTATCCCTATTTCAAACCCTTGGACATGTGGTCTGGGTAGGTTATTAGTTCCTGATGTGTTTCTAGATGTTGACCTATTTCTTGACCTGGAAAATCATTATGATGCCCTTACAAAGACCATCAAGAGAGATGATGGCACTGCCTTGTTAATTCTAAATAGAAACTCTTTTATGCAAGCCTTTGGCCTATTCAGTGCCATGTCTACTAAAATTGACACGAAAAGGCAAGAAAAGAAATATAGTGCCAAGCCAGGAATTGCAAAGAGCTTGTTACAGAAGCATATGCCAAAAGAATTGAGAGATCATTTAGGTCCTAAGGCTGAACCCTATCCATATTATTACAAAGACCTACATTTTTATATCAAGTACAATGCCTATGCCCTTTGCAGAGTACTAGGGATAGATGGAGACGCAGAAAGAATATGTAATCGCATTTTGATGATGGTACTAGACTTGCAGGAGGTGCATTCAAGCACCAGTTATGATTATATTCAGCATATAATTGATGAGATGCACGAGGGTTTTATTTCAACATAGAAGAAATTAAAAAACCCTAAGGAGAAGGAACCAAAATTCTTGCATTATTCAGTCCTAATGCACCTTCTCTTGTATTTCAATTTTACAATCATGGATCCCTACCACTTATCCCCTCAAAGATTTTATCAAGAACAACCAAATCCTATCCATTTCTGGGTTAGGGTTTGGAACTATACTTCCAGGGATTGTGATTTCTGTGCCTTCCAAAATTGGATTGTGTATCCAATTATAAAAAGTCTGGGAATAAGCAGGACCAGAATTCCTTTAAAGGTCATAC
>MU226704.1:2764770-2791853 GCA_018584345.1 Thuja plicata
CCAGGGCAAGTTTATTTGAGAAATTGTCATCTCTGCAGAACATAAGGGAAGACTTTCCTCCAATTGTAACAGAGGTAGAAGATGAGATCAAAAGGGTAAACATTGCTCTCTCATTCTTCAAGGGAAAATTGAACCAAATAGAGGCTAAATTGAGTCTCTTTTCAGCTGATTTCAATAGGTTTATTCCTTCCTTGAAAGGAGAAGATGACCAGGTGAAAACTATAGATGCCTAGAGAGGTGAGTTTAATACCAAAATGCCTAGTGAAGAGGCTTTTCTTTTGGGAACTGAGGTTGATATTGATGGTTTTAATTTAATATTGGATGAAGCATTCAAAGCTGAGACAGATATCAACAAGTTCTTACTTGATGTCAAAAACATCACCGATGTAATATGGGACAGACAAAAGGTGCAGGTACAAAGTACCCAAGATTTTAATTGGCCAATAGACGATGAAGTAAAGGCATGGGAAGTCATGACAACACCAAAGAAAAAGAAACCTGTGGTAGAGGAAGAAATTTTGGATGATGAATGAGGTAACACTTGGTGTTGCACTGTTCGTAGACAAGATGGACAGTTATTTCAAAAGGAGATGTAGGTGAGCAAGCAAGAACAACTACCAGGACTTTGCATAACTACACCAACTACCATCTACAAATCAGATTGCAGTCGCAAGGTCAGGAGAAGAACAAGAGATATCTAATTTTACCCTTTTGACTCAGTCACTTCACCACTTCTTCTCTCTCTCTTTTGTCTCTCTTGTATCTTTAGGGTTAGGGTTTTGAGACCATCCAAAGCTTGTTGCATCCTTAGGGATTCCAAGATGGTCTAGAATCTATATATATCATAAAACTTTTAATAGTTAAGCATCTTTGATCTTTTGGAACATTTTGTGAAGAATAGATAATATATCACAGAATTCAGATCTTCTGGATTTCTATCTATCTTTCTAAGCTATGTAATCTTTCATGTACAACAAGCTGGATCATATAAATAATATACGGTGCAATTTTACTCTTTTCTACTGTTGTCTCTTTACCTTGTATGTATGCTTTTCTGTATTAAATTTTATCAGGTAGTCGGTAACACTCTGGTTATAAGGTAACCATTTAATTGTTTATAAGTTTCTTTCAAGGAGAGAATTAAATTTTGTAAGTAATTTCAAGGAACATAATGCTTTGTTTAAGGGTGATCCCACAAAACTGTGTCCCACTTTTTGGCCAACTTTGACACTGAAATGAACATTCTGAAAAAAAACTTCACTTTCAGACATCTATTGTCATAAAACCATTAAGAAATTGAAGATTATGTAAACTAGTGACATTTAGCATTTTGTTTCTAGTTTATAAATATATATTATTTAAAAAAATATAATTTATTTGTATCCATTTTTCCTTCTCCTTCAAAAATTATTTTTGTGAAAAACTAGTATTTTTTAGGAGTGACACTCACTTTGATCAACATAACATTACTTATAAAACTGATAAGAACGTAATTATTTTGAATTTAGGTTTGCAACACAAATATCTAGAGAATCCATTTGGTTTCATTCAATTTGGTTGAATATTTAATAGTTTATTGAGTTATGAAGTGACATTAATTATAATTTGGACATAGGTTCACTTGGATCGCTCTAACTCTATCTCTATATATCCAAATTTATTTATTCTTTTTTTGATAGAAAGATAACATAAATATCTATTTCCTAGATATTTTTCATAATTTTTTTCCCTAATTTACTATTTTTCCAGAAGCGTCAAACAGAGAAGTCGCTAAATGGTCAGACAACCTATGTTTAGTAAAACTTAAAAAGAAAAGTCTAAATAAACTCAATATACATATAACTCATAATCATTGGAAAGCTTTCTCTGAGTAATATCATCCTATATTTGGGTTTTTCAAATTAATGTATTTGATCCCAAAAAAAGTTAATGTCAAAGTGATTTTTTGTCAACATTTTGAAGGGTGCAAAGGAGACTCGATTATAGGTGTCAATGAGGAGTAGAGGGATTATAACAAAGGGATTATGATCCAAGAGGATTTTATGTAGCCATTTTCAGTTTACTCCTTCAAATGGGAGCTCTCAAGGCTTAATCATCATATTTTCTTAAAAATGTGCAATTTCAGCAAAAAGCAGGATGTTCAAAAAAGTGGGACACACTATTGTGGGACCACCCTTAAGGATTTTATACAGTAGTCTTGAGGTGAGAGGATAGTTTGTAAGGAAACCTATCTTAATTGTGTGAGTTATAAGGTAGCTCAGTGTATTTTGTTTCTGTGATATCTTTGCTTATTATTGACTCTGCAGCCCAAAGGATAGGCACTAGCCCAGAAACAGTCTGATTATCTATCTGTGTCTGAGATATTCCAAGTTATCAAAACCAAATCAATTTAAATACTTTGTTACTAAGAACAAACGAGCTGAACTTGTTAAGGACCTCTGTCAGCAGGACACTGTCCATATTATTGATTCCTTGAAGAGTGAGTCAACTAGGTTATCCCTCCTACAAGAAAAGGAAGAAGGATGAGAATCCTTGTATCACTAGTTATTGTTATGTTTATAACTATGATTTGTATGGTAATATCTTGTTTATGGTTATGCTTGGTCATCAACAAGATAATTCATAAGTTGGTCCAATAAAGATACATAGCTAATCATTGTCCACATCAACAAATACTGTGTTAACAACAATCTTAAGAGGTAAAACCTGCCTGAGTATTTGTGGAACTCAAAAATGAAGAAGGACCTTATCCAGTCCTTATAAATTAGGCTTTTCTTGTCTCTGAATCATAATTAGAAGGTACAGGGTTCAAATAGACATTTCAAGCATTGTGGTTCATACAAGAAAAATCCCTAACACCTTTGTTGTCTTGTCCTCCTTTGTTAACTTGCATCCAGTAGCCATCGATGTTCCAACAGGTTTGGAATCTTCCATCTTGAATATTTTTAGAACTTCTTTGTTGTATTTGGATTGTGTAATGAAAATACTTTCACTTTTTTGAATGATCTATAGACCAAGAAAGAACTTGATCTCTCCAAACATAGACATCTCAAATTATTTTCTCATCTCATCAGTGAATGATTTGCATAGCATATCATTTTCTCCAAATATGACATCATCAACAAATATTTCAGAAATCAAAGTGTTAGCATCAGTATCTTCTTTTAAATAAAGATTACTATTTTCACTAGTCCTCATGAATCTAATACTTATTAGATAGGAATGAAATTGTTCATATCAGGCTCTAGGAGCTTGTTTTAATCCATACAAGTATTTGTGAAGTCTACATACCATGTTCCTCTTGTCTGGATCCACAAACCCTTCTCGTTGGTCAATGTATACCTCTTCTTCAAGTATTCCATTTAGGAATGCTAACTTGACATCCATTTGATATACTTTGAATCCTTTGTATGCAGCATAAGCAAGTAGAATTCTTACTCATTCTAGCCTAGCAATGGGTGCAAAGGTTTCTCCATATTCTATACCTTCCTTTTGTGCATACCCCTTACATACTAGTCTTGCTTTGTTACTTGTGACTTCTCCATTCTCATTTAGTTTCTTCCTGAATATCCATTTTGTACCGATGACATTCTTGTCATCTAGTCTTGGTACAAGTGACCATGTCTTGTTCTTTTCAATTTTTTCAATCTCATCATTCATAGCACTTATCCATTCTTCATTATCTAGTGCAACATTGATAGATTTTGGTTCAAACTCACAAATTAAGCAATTTGAGTTTAAAGACTTACTTCTTGTTCTTGTACCATCTTTCTTATCTCCTATGATCTATTCCTCTAGATGGTTCCTTCTTACATATCTTACAAGTATAGGTACAACTCTTTTTACATCATCTTGATCTTCATTACCTTGCACATTATTTTGATCATTATCCTGACCATCGGTAACAGCATTGTGACCATCGGTTGCAACATTTTGTTGTTATGGATTTAAGAATTGTTGCTCGCATAGAGTTGTGGTTCCTTTACAGTATACAAACTTGTTTTATTCCTTTGGTTCTTTTGTGATTTTCAGTTCATTCTTTTCTGCAAATTCACCAATCTTTACATTTGCACTTTCAACTATTTTGTTAGAAGTCTTGAGTAAACATTTAAAATCTTTACTTTTGGTAGAATACCCCAGAAAAATACCTTCATCACTTTTGGCGTCGAGCTTTCCATTTCTATTATCTTTTAAGACATAACATTGACTGCCAAATATTTTGAAGTAACTTAGATTGGGTGTTTTACCATACCATAGCCCATAAGGAGTCTTCTTTGAGTCCTCCTTCAATTGTACTCTGTTAAGTGTATAGATAGCAGTGCTAATAACTTCCCTCCAGAATATTTGGGTGATATCCTTCTCTATCATCAATGTTCTTGCACAATCAATTATTGATCTGTTCGTTCTCTTAGCAATCCCATTTTACTATGGTGTTCTTGGTGTAGAAACCTATCTTTTTATACCATGCTCATTACAGAAATTAGTGAATTCATCTGATATAAATTATCCTCCTCTATCTGATCTTAAACATTTTAGATCCTTGCCACTCTATTTTTCTACCATAACCTTGTACCATTTAAACATCTTGAATGCTTTAGATTTTTCTTTTAGAAACATGACTGTCATCATTCTATAATAATCATCAACAAAGAGAATAAAATATCTATCTGCATAATAACTCTTTGTCCTCATTGGTTCACATAAATTAGTATGGAATAATTCTAGAATATCATCAGATGTATGGGTTTTTCTTTTGAAACTAGATTTTGTCATTTTACCTTTTTGACAATTCTTGCACATGATATTGTTTGGCTTTGTCATTGTCGGTAAGCCTCTTACACTTCTTTTCCTTCTTATTTTCATCATGTTGTCAAAATTCACATGACACAACCTTTTGTGCCATAGCCATATGTCTTCATTTCTAGTCATCAAGCAAGTGGGGTTAGTATCATTCAGATAGAATAAGTTACCTTTGGTCTGTTCACCGATACCAATTAGTTTTCCTGATTTATTGAAGATCTTTGCCTTCTTGTTCTCAAATGCTACTCTGTGACCTAAATTATTTAGCTGAGAAACACTCAATAGATTATAATTCAATCCTTTTACCCAATAATCATTTTCACATTTAATCATTTTATTCAGCATTACTATTCCTTTACCTTCAATTTGACAAGGTGAATCATTTTCCATTCTTACTTTACCACCTTTATAGTATTCAAAAGTATTAAACTTTTCTTTGTCACCGGTCATATGGTGGGTGCAGCCACTATCTATAATCTAGATATCATTCTTACTAATCTTAGATATGAGTGCAATTTCTTCATACCTTTAATCTTCATTTGAATCATCCTTCAGAGCTACAAATACTATCTCACTATCATCATCTGGTTCAGTGTCAGTATCTTCATCTTTGCAAGCAGCTAGATAGCTAGCCTTCTTGCCTTTATCCTTGTAATCTCAAGTATCATTTCTTTCTGATCATTGGTAACCTCTGTAAACTTTGTTATCACCTATGTCAGTTTTCTTCTCAAAAGATCTATTATTACTTCTGTCATCTTTTCTTTTGTTAGGACATCTTGCAGCAAAGTGTCCAATCTCTTTACAATTGAAACATACAAGTGGTAACTTGCCTTTGTATTTACCTTTGCCTCTTAGCATTCCTCTCACCATGAGTGCTTCAATTTCATTTAGATCTTCTTCACTTTCACTTTCACTTTTTCTGACTAGGTTTGCTTATTCTCATAGAAGACTTGAATGTAGACTCTAAACTTGGTAAGACACTATTATCAAAATTATTCAACTCAAATGAAATCAGTCTACCAATCAGGATATCAAGAGTGACTGTATTGTTTGTTTCTGCTCTCATTTCTTGAATAGAAGATATTTTAATAGCATATAGAGACAATAAGGTTCTTAAGATTTTACTTACCACTATCTCCTCTTCAAGTGTACCTCCAACACCTCGTATAGCATTGACTACTTCTTTTATTCTTGTGCTGTACTGAGTGATATTTTCACCTTCTTTCATTCTAAGATCATCAAACTTTCCTCTAAGGATTTTTGTCTTGGCTCTCAGAACATTTTTATCACCTCCATGTACAAGCTTTAGTTTATCCCACATTGTCTTTGCATTTTTGCAATCTTTAACATCCTCAAATTCAGCATCAGAGAGTGAGGCATCAAGCTCTATAACCATGCAGTTATGTTCATGCTTTACTCTCAATTGATCTACCATCAATGGTCCTGTAGGCAACACATATTTAGTATCTAAGTATTGAAGAATATCATTGCCAATACCTGATAAGTGAATTTTTATTCTACTTTTCCATGAAGCAAAGCTGTCTTTGTTCAACTTGGGCACAACTCGTATGTTCATCTTGTGATCTTTACTTAGGTCTTGAAACCTTCCTTCTAATAACACAAGCTCTGATACCAATTGTTAGTAATAACTGAGAGGGGGGGGGGGTGAATCAGTGGCCTAAAAAAATTATCCTTTAAACTTTAATCCACCAATTTATACACCTCAGATTATTAAGTCCCTACAAGATGTATCCCTTGAAATACTTGAAATAATTTACTGTCTGTTAGTTTACCTTGTCTGTCCTTATTCTCCTTGATTACTGATAAGCAGTAAAACTCATTTACCGATACTCAGTAAATATGCAGAGTATACCAATCAATTTAGAAATGGATATGTGAAATGTAAAATAATAAAGTAATAAACCATACACACATAACACATGGATTTTAATGTGGAAACCCTGTTAAGGGAAAAAACCACTGGGACCGGCACCCCAAATTTTCACTCTTCTCAAGTGAGCCCTGTTAGGATCCAACCCTATTAAAGGTTACAAACACATGGTTAAGTGCGACCTTGTTAGTGGATTTTTATACATAGGTTGTCACTTAGTATCTGGCATCTATGCTACCATCCTTGAATCAGTCTTTAGATTGTCAATAGGCTTTATGCTAATCTTACTACCATCCTTGAATCAGCCTCCTTCTTAGACTGTCAATAGGCTATAGGTAAGACCACTGATACTATCATGAATCAACCTTTTTGGTAATCTGTTAGGATATACCTCAATTATAGAAGACGGTTAAGTCTTGCTCTATTAAGAGACTTAATGCTTCAATGGTTAAACTAAAACATAATGACTTGTTTCTAATGTAACTTTTAATTGCTGATATTCAGATCTATTTACGTACAATACCTCTATGATCAAGGTATCAATTCAATTCCTTTGTGCTTCTCACTTTCTCCTCTATGATGTTGTGCTTGTCTATTCATCGTTGTCTGCAGAATTCTTTAGCTCTCCCTTAGCTTGATTGATCAGGACTGTATGAAGTTTATCCTTCACTAGTTTCTCTTCAACATCTTCTATCAATTCACTCCCCCATGTATCTGAGTGCATACGGAAAATGAATTATGCTTGTCTCTTATATAGACATGATATTCCTTAATTCTTGATTCTTGATTCTTGGCGTGAAAAACAATCCAGCCAATTTGATTTATAGCTTTAACTCCTGATTTATCTCGTAGTTATCTTCTTGACAACTGTATAAATCAATTTCTTAACTATGGTTGAATAAAAAAAAAACAATTAGTTAAGTCTATCCTAAAGCTCTGCCAACTAGATATTTTGTCATTTTCTGATCTCTCTATTCTGTCGGTCAATTCTACAGTTCATCGCCGGTGACAACTGCCAATTTCGTCGGTGTAACTTCAGTTAGCTTCGGAATCTCCGTCTGTTAGGCATCATTGGATCTTGCTCGTCGAGCAACTCTATTTTCAGCTCATCGGGCATCCTTTGATTCTGCTTCATCGGGCAACACTGTCTTCTACTCATTGGGCATCACTGTGACTTTATCTCTATCTTTACCGGTGGTGTGCACTTCGTCGGTGTTGTCTTTCATTTAGTGAATAATTGACTTTTATGCATTTCTGAAAGGATAATCATTGTTCCATTGATTCTCTGAAGTCTTTGGCATTATGTGCATAACCATACAGATGATATCAAGTTGACATCAATGAAAATACAAACCATTAAATGATTTAATATTTTGCATCATCTTCAACTTAACATTATCAAACATTCAATCAGTTACATGTTATCAATACTAGCATTCTCATTGACATAATAAACTTTCTTGTTAAATATATTTAACTTTTTCTTTGTTCCCTTTATTAGACATCTAGTAGAAATATGAACAATGTTTCCACATGTTAAGCATTTAAGGGGTAACTTATCTTTGTATTTTCCATTGTCTTTCATGGGCTTTCTAGTAAAATTTTCTTCCAACTCATCTGAAAGTTCATCATCCGGGTCATCTTGTATCTTCATGGCTTTAAAGGTTGTATGAGATCTATCCTTATATTTTCCAAACCTTCTCATCTGAAAAGTGGTCAAGGTGCCACAGAGATACTCCTGAGTAAACTTCTTCAGATCATATAATTATTCAATAGAAAATATCTTGTCAATGTAACTCTCTAGAAATTTCATCATAATCTTCTCCATAACGTCTTCATCTGCTAAGGCACCTTCTTAATTTCTAACCACATTCACTACATTGTCAATCTTCTAAAATAACTTTTTATATATTTATTTCTATACATTCTTAATTTTTCATATCTACGTTTAGCAACCAACTTATTTGATATCTTAACTCTATAATTTCCTCCATAAATCCTTTTCATCTTTTCCCACAATTCATAAGAAACTATTTCAATAAAATAACTTTTACAAGGTAAGTTTTTGATAAAGCATTAAAAAAAGGATACATTACCTTTTCATTTTCTTTAGAAGTTAAAATATCATTGGTAGTAGAGGGTCCACTTACATTTTATGATGCAACATACTTATTCTCCATAGCTTTCCAAGTGTTGAAATTCATTGAGATTATATAACTCCTCATCTTTTCTTTCTCGGTACTATAGATAGATATATCAAATATAGGAATGTTCAATTTGTGTACCATCAGATCTACCTCAAGCGGTTAAGCTCTATACAGAGGGACCAAAGCCTTTATACCAATTGATGAAAATGTTGAATAATAGATAGGGTCAAGGTTAAAATAGCTATTAAAACTTTTCCTCAATCTACCTTCAACCGGTAACACTAACAAAGAATTCACATGATTATATTAGAGCATAATGAACACCATATTTTTTTTGTATAAACCCAAGGTGGGAAAAACAATGAAGAGGCTAATTATCATAAAAAAGAACATTGGTTAAGGTGACAATAGTTAAGGTTATTTTTACAATATTTGTTGTAGGTAACACTCATTTTTCTTTAGGATAACTAACCTAGATACAAAATAGCTATCACAAACAAATGAGAAATGACTAACTACCACTACAAGAGGCTCACTTCTTATATATGGCTCACTACCAAAAGAGTACTTATAACAATAAATCCACCACTGAAGTAACACACACTCATACACAAATTAAGATCTCCTTAGTTATATTACTTCATCACATGATCACATACATACTTCTTTTCATCGATCAAGATCATCTTCTTTATATTCTTATTCATTCCATCATGGAATATCCAAGTCAAATTGACATGATTTAAAATAGGTTGAACACTTGGTCTTTCTTGCAATATTAAGGAAGGAAACATGGACTACACAAAAACCTCCTTACTCAAATAAAAATGCTACACATTATCTATGATATTCAAATCCTATTAATAGGAAAATACAAGTTACAATGCAAACAGTCACCCCAAAACACATTAACCAATATCTAGATTTGTCTTGACCCAAACTATTAAATCTCAACATGAATGAGACTAGGATAAATATGGTAATCATATATCATCACAACATGTCCTCTAGCGTGCATTCAACAAAAATATAAATCCTCATCAACTTGAATTACAGGTATTGTTGGCAACAATGGTCAATGCTCCCCCTAGGATTTATGACAAGAGACTAACCAGTTCCTATGGATTCTATAAGTCTACTGGTTGTATCAATATTTAACATGTCAATATTTTTTGGAAATGACAACCATACTTGTAACAATTAGCATTAGAGCTTGATCATAGGTTTGAATCCCCTTGGGTAACGTTGAGGGGGAGATTGTTGGGAAAATGGTCAATGCTCCCTTTAGGATTCATGACAAGGGACTATCCACCTCCTATGAATTCTATAAATCTAGTGGTTGTATTGGGCATTAACAGGTCGATATTTTGGTGCAACAACAAACACACTTGTAATATATACCACGAACCAAACCTCATCAATTAGGTAGATGTGTTGAGAACAATAAAAATGATTAATCACAACAATAATCACATTCATAATAGATCACTCTTGGATGTCCTATTTATGTCATAGAAATCTACACACAACCAAATATATTTGTTCTTCTCCTTGACTTGAACAATATTTGATACCCATGTGCTAATTTTTATATTGGAGTTGATTAAAAACTATCAACCCTATAGCTCCCAAGCATCACCTCCAAGAAAACACCTGTTACAGAAAGAGAGAAGAAAAATCTATGGAGGCCAGAAGCAACAAATCTATGAAAGAGGAAACATCCTCAATTGACTCAATAATAATAGAATGATTATGAAAAATTTTATAATTACAAAGTGATCAATCCTAATAAAGGAGATCAAAACCCTAAGAAGGGTGGAAAAACCTAGGTTGCATGAATAATTAATAAAGGATTAATTATAGCATGCCAAAATTTTAGCTTAAGTGAAGTAGATATAAAAAATGGTGACTTAATAATTAAATCAATAATGATTTAATTAATAAGTGAATAAGGTGTCTTAATAATTAAATCAATAATGGTTTAATTAATAAGTGAAAATACCTTTTTAATCTAACGCCCCCTTAAGATAAACTTAGGGAGAAACTAAAAATCCTAGAAACAAGTACTGAAAGAAGGAAATGGGTCCCAACAACAAGGCCTGATCAGGTACCAAAAGTACAAAAATATTTGTAAAGAGGAGAAAAGGAGAATACCAAATGGGAAAAACCCCTCTTCGAAAAGAGATGAAAACTAGTGAAGGACTCAAGAAGCCACCAACTAGGGAATGTCCCAAAAGATAGGAACAAAGGAAGAACATGTAGAACACCTCTGAATCATAAAGCTGCAAACATTGTCGAAGAATAACTGGTGGAACCTCCACTGTAATAGAACATGATCAGGTACAGAAAACTAAAAAAAAATTCTAAAGAGATGATCAATCAAAGATGGAAGGATGCCTCCAAAACATGAATGAAAGAGTATAAATGTGTTAAATGATCCATCTCACCAAAATGCATAGGTACCCAGCCACTGCATCTACCTAGTACATAGGAAAAAATACTAAATACATAGATCACTCCATTGATCCAATAAATCATTAAAACAAGCATTAGATACCCCCCCCATAATGCTGAGTAAGGAGAGGCATGAAAAACCTACACTGAATCAGACTGCCACGAATAACTCCATGATGAAGAATGTACAAACACATATAAATGATAGTGTTGTGCAAGGATCACTATCTTGACACACATCATGAGGCTAATGTCGTAGAAGGAATACTCACTTGACAAAGGTAGATCGAAAATAAATAAAAAATCAAACCCCCCATGGCACTTTATAATATAGTGCAAGTACAATCAAGCACAAAATGTGGAGGATCCCAAGCATGCATCAGATGAGACTTTATTTTAGTGCATTTTCATAAAAAAAATACTATAGAAATAGATGTCTACAATATCCAGGAATGATAGAAAGTTGTAGAAACATGAATAACAGCTAAAAAAAGTCATCCCATGCATGGAAAACTATCCCAGGACCTGAAACATCCAAGATATCCACCAGAGTGCAAAAATGCAAAAAACAACTAAATAAAAAATACTTTAAGTAGAATTTAGGTGTGAGAACCATGAAATAATATAGAGCACTGAACGAGCTTTCCAACGCCATGCGGAAGTCAAAAAATAGAGTTTGAATGAGAAAGATATGGCTCCTAGAGTGCAAGAAAGAATCCTAACTTTCACTGGAAAAACACCCTACAAAATAGAAAAATCAGAAACCATAAGGTTGTCATTATGAAATAAGGGCAAGTTGTATGATGGGTTGGTGGTCGTCAAATTTAAGCCATATCTCAGACCTGCTACTACTGACATCAGTGGCATGTAAACTTAGGTGACGTAAAAATCAAGGCATTTTTTGCCTTGATACAGGAGGTCAGTTTTTTCCCATAGTACTCTAAAATATCTCCACCCCAAATCCACACAACTTTTCATAGAAAACCTCTCAAAAAATGAAATCTGAAGGGCAAGACCAAAAAAACCTCATGAAGAGAACATGGTCATGAAAGGGGAAGCTCTAATACCATATTGGATTTGATGAAAAACTATCAACTCTATAGCTCCCAAGAATTAGCTGCATGCAAACACTTGTCATAGAAAGAGAGAAGCAAAAGCTATGGAGGCCAGAAACAATAGATCTGTGAAAGAGGAAATATCCTCAATTGATTCAATAATAATGGAATGATTACAAAATAATTTATAATTACAAAATGATCAATTCTAATATAGGAGATCAAAACCCTAAGAAGGGTGGAGAAACCTAGGTTGCATGAATACTTAATTATTGCATGCCTAAAGTTTAGCTTAAGTGAACTAGAGATAAAAAGGTGATTTAATAATTAAATCAATAATGATTTAATTAATAAGTGAATAAGGTGTCTTAATAATTAAATCAATAATGGTTTAATTAATAAGTGAAAATGGCTTTTTACTCTAACATTTTATTGGATATATGATATTGGAATCAATTAACTTCTTTAATTATTGCACCATTAGAGAATCTATCTCCAAGTTCAGTGGCTTTAATTTTTTTCTAATGAGATTATCTCCTTTAACTAAGTCAATGGTATGTTCAATGATATCTCAGTCATAACCTTTTAGGTCATCATAAGTCCAAGAAATAACTTCTTTATATTAATGACGTGGGGATTTAAATTGTTCTCTTCCATTGGAGAATATATTTTTGCTAACTTTTAATTTCCTTCCATCTCTTATCTTTAAGTATTCATAATCTCCTTCATCGGGGACAAAATTTTATTTGTCTTTCCTTTCATCATTATAATAAAAAATAATTTCTAAATTTATTATAATTTTGTAAAACTTATTTCCCTTTAAATAGATGGTTTGGTCTGGAAAAGGACATGGTATTTAAGCTATATGATGCGTTTAAACTAGGAATTACTTGCGGGGACTTGGTGGCTTTTCAGAAAAACAAAGAGTTATTGGTTGATTTCATCCCAGTATCAATAATGGCAGATTCCTATAATCTCTTCAAGAATATGGCTACCATCTTGGCATTTTCCAACAATAGTGTCCTTGTTGTCTCCTCCTTCCCGAATGCAAGGACCTCAAAGGGTAATCCAAATTCAAAATCTTTGACTATAGACTTGACTTATTCACACAATGTTTTCCAATGTCCATGCCACTATCATGGCTTGGTAAAGCTAGCGGGCTATTGGGCTGGGACATAGGTGGATTTTTGGGTTATTTGGGGGCTAAGATTCCTTGGAATTTGTACGTAATATTCCACACAAAGTTATAATATATAAAGCGGTTATATTATCAGCTAGGCTCTCGGGGGCATTTTAATTATAGATCTCTGATTCTTAGTTTTATGGTTTTGAGATAGAGACCTTTTTTGGGGGCATAAGTTACTCGTAGTATACAATTTCCATTTTGTATATTGGCAAGGAAATGACCTAATTTCTTACTGCTTCTTTCCTCTTGGAGCCTCACTGAAGAAGTTTAATAAAATACAATGGCATGTCCATTTTCATCCAAAACAAATCATTTTTCAACCTTGGGCTATAATTTCTCAAAAAAGTTCCCTTATTGTTGAATAAACATGGTAATTTGGTCTTCATTTTCAAAGATTTTTCAATTCTTGTCATTAGCCTGTATTGTTTTCCTAGAAATCACCCACATGGAGTGTTTTTTGGTGAGTATGCCTGATACTTTTTCAAACTAAGATCTAATATTGGACAATTAGTTAGCTTCCATATTCTCTATTTGTGGGACAATTTGAACATTGAAAGCATAAAAAATTCTAGTTAAATCATAGATCCTGTGATGATAAAATCTCATCTGAGGATTCGTAGGAGTTGACATTTTTCACAATTGCTTTACCACCTATTCAAAATCTATGAACAATCATTATTAGTCAAACTACACTAAAAGTAGAAAACTTTCTTTACTTCCTCTCCTGATAGGGAAATTAGGTGAACACTAGCTCCTAAGCGAGTTCTGCATCTTGCTCCATCAAAATACATGGTCCATAATTTGATGGTTAGGAATTACAATATTTATTTTTTTCTTCCATCTCTTTGGTCACCTTTGGAATGGGTTGGCCTTCATTGCAAATTAAATAAGTTCCTAGACTGGTGGCATGATTGGTTTTGAAGGGATCATTTTCCATAAATTAATTTGATAGAACCACTTATTTTTTAGTTCCATATCCCATCACTTCTTTCTCTACCATCAATACAATACAATATATCTTATCCTTTAAAATAGAAGAATGGGTGGGTTCAAATTTCATAATATCCTCATCTACTACACTCATAGGGTGCATGTGTTTAGATAGAACTATAATCTTTTTTCAATGTTTATTTCTCAAGATTAGGTGTGAACAATAAACAGACATATAACCTCCTATTTTTGTAGTAAATAATCTTGATAGATGTTTCCCATGATTTTTGAAATCTAGGGTCTTAATTGCCACAATGTATTCACAACTCTATGAATTTTTCATTACATTGTTAATTGGGTTTGGCTAAAAAGGTAAATTTGTGAATAATTTCATGTGTGCTCAAACAACCAAAACTCTATAATATTATTTATAGATAAATGAAAGCATGCATGAACCATTAATGGTGTAGGAGCACCTAGGTAAGGCTAGATGGTAACCTAGGGTTCTTGATTTTTATTGGCTTGTAGTGGTCTTAGCCAAACCACTAGTGGAATAATTGGACTATTTGGGTCCTAGGGTGTGTTTAGTTATATTAGGAGGCCTTATGAGGTCCTTAGTGACCTTTGCAAGTGTTGTCCAAGTTTGGCAAATTGTCTCCATGTTTCCCATGTTGTGGTAAAAGTGGTATTTATGTATTTAGAGGTGAAATTTTACAAGGGAGTGTTTCAGAGACTTATTCTATGTTTTAATTAGCCTAGCTAAGCATTTGGTTAAGTTTCTTGAGTTTTTGACCAAGGTTTTATGCAATAATCCAAAAGTTGTAAAAGTTGTCAATGTTGTCATTGACAACATTCACGAAATTTCTTGCAATGATGTCTCTTTGAGCATTTGGGTTTCTAACTGTCTGAAACCATCGAGATAGGGTCATGGTAAACTATATAAGGTATCCCTCGACCTTTTTATGGGGTTGGTTGATTTTGGAAATTTTGTGTATGAACTGTGTTATTGGAAAACCAGTTATAGTTAAGCGCTTTCTTTACATTTTGGTGTTTAATGGATTGAACTTTGCATTTTATTTGGTGCATGAGATAGTGTGTGTAAATTATTTATTCTACTTTTTATTAGTTTATATTTTTGTTCACATTTCCTTGCTTGTATAAAAATTTTTCATTTATGCACTAGCACTGTTCTAAACCAGGCAGTTGTTACAAATGGGGTTATAACTTCTCTTCCCACTGTAGAATCTCTTCGAACATTAGGGATTAGGAAGATGAATCTATATATATATTATATAGTGAAGGATGGGCCCTGGAAGGGAAGAAAAATATTTTTTTCGTGATGCCCTAGGTGAGCCAGAGATGCATGGCTAGGGATCACAGAGAGTTGCAGAGGTCAAAGGAGGGATTGAAAGCATTGGTTTCTTTAATCAAAGCTTGTGGAGAGGAAATATGTGTGAAGAAGCCCCAAATTAAATGGGAATCTTTGGTGAGGGATTCTTCATGGTGAAAATTAGGATTCTGATGGCTATGCTCAGTTTGAGTTGAAACCCTTAAAGTTAGGCTTGTAAGTAGGAATCCACTATATAGACAATTTGGGAGGGAAAGACCTAGAAAATACTTTAGGTCTCTATAAAGAGTGTCAGAATCAAAAGTTAGTTTTCCATCTTGTTAAGGATAATTTCAAGTTATTTTGGAAAAAGGTTCCTAATTAGGCCTAATTGCTTGTAGCCTTGTTTTGGGTGAATTTTCTATGGTTCTTCAAACTTGTTTAGAGTTTTATTGCAAATTGTATTTGTTGGAATTAGATTGGATCCAATTGTATTAATAAAAACCTACCTCTCCATGTGGGATTGATCTTGAACATGTTGGATCATTTAGTGAAGGTGGTGCATGAAGAGTTCCATGGGCTAGGTGATGAGTGATTTGATTTCTTGATTGGTGTATACAAGTTGAAATAAGAAGGATCTTATGTAGAGAATACTTGGGAGATTAGGGTTAGTAAAGAAACCTAATAGGTCAAAGAAGTGGCTTATAGGATATCCTAACAGGAGATAGCCTGTACAAAACAAGACTTGTAGTTACATCACATTGGTATCAGAGTATGTTAAAGACTTGGGAAAATAGTGTATGTTTTTAGCTACTGGTGAATCAGTGGGAGATTCAAACATGATGACTAATGAAGAAATAGATAAAGAGGTGGCTGTGGAAAAGAAGAGGAATAAACTCCTTGAAGAAGCCTGAGAAGGAATTAAGATAAGGATAGAAGAAGTTTCTGATGTAGCTAGGAACAAAGACCTAGAATTTCATGATAGAGGAAAGAAGAAAATAGATGAAGATGATTTCATCCCTAAACCAGACCCTCCAATGAATGAATAACCATACTTGAAGGCCATCAAAGCACTGGGTGGTAAGGCATTGGAAGGTGTACTCTTGTTTAGTGGGAAGATGGAAATTGAAGTAGTGATGGATTGGATTGAAGGAATGGAGAAATATTTTGAATGTGAAGGTGAGACAGAGGCACAAAAGCTCAAGGTGGCCAAGTCAAGACTCAGAGGGTCAGCACTAACATGGTGGAAGTTTTTAGAAATAACTGAAGGGGGAGGGGGTGAATCAGTGGTGTCAAAAATATTCCAATAAATCAACTGAAAAACTTAGTACCACAATATTAAGCCTCTAGTTATCTTCAGTCCTATAAGATGAATGCCTTCAAATAAAATTATTAAATCACTACTTCTTAGAGTGCTCTATTAAACCTTATTCTTAATGTTTACTGAATAACAGTCTTTCATTCAGTGAAAAATAGTAACTTACTTAGAGTATACTAATCAATCCCGATTAGGTATGTGTAATGCAAAACACTAAAGTAATGACTCATAAACACATTGAAACATAGAGTTTCAACGTGGAAATCATGTTAAGGGAAAAACCACTTGGGACTGGTAACCCAAAATTATCACTCTTCTGAAGTGAGCTCGACAAAGAGCCAATCATGTTAAAAGTTACAAACACACTGTTAGGTGTGACCTTGTTAGAATATTTAATAGAATAGTTTGTCACTTGATATTAGGAATCTCTATGCTACCTTCTATGATAAAACCCAATGTAGTTTGTCAAATGGTATCTGGCATCTCATGATATCTTCATGATCAAAATTTTTGATACTCCTTGGGATGTATTTCAATATAGAAAGGATCTTTAGATCCTTCTCGGTTAAGAGACTTTCTAAGTCAATGGTTAAACTAAAACAATAAATTATCTATTCATACATACAACTTAGACTTGCCAATTTTCAGATCTATTGTAAGGTCATTTTTTCCTTTCTGATCAATGTATCTTTTCAATACCTTTTCTCTACTTCTTTCTTCTTGGTGATGTTGTGTGTTGTTGCTCGGTATCTGCAAAAATCTTTAGCTCTTTCCTTACCTTGATTGATCAGGACTGTATGGAATTTTTCTTCATCAGTTTCTCTTTAGTATCCTTTTTTTCTATTCACTCCCCTTAATTCATAATGAATTAAGTTATCTCTTTATAGACATGATATCATCATTTCTAGTTTCTTGACTTTCTTGATCTTGGGGTGATCCACAATTCTTGCCAATCTTGATTTAAATAATAACTCCTATTTTATCTCGTAGAAAACTCTTTGACAACTAGATAAAACAACTTTAAAACTTTTACGTATCTCTGGCTTTAACTTGTTGATAAAAATAATCTTAACAACTAGTTAAGTCTATCTTTAGCTCTCCCAACTAAGTATTTTGTCATTTTTGAACTCCAGTTAACTTCGGTGTTTTAACTCTTTGATAGCTTTGGTCAACACTTCAATTCTCCTCAAGCTTCTCTGTTGGTGTTGTCTAACCATCGAGTTGTCTATCAATCAAGGTTTTCCATCAGATAACACTGTAATTCTAGCCATCGGTAATGATTGTGATTCTGCTCGTCAGTAATGCTTGTCAACTTTCTTGCTCGGGCATCACTGTAACTTTGCTCTTGGGTTTCTCTGTCCATCGGGTTCCACTAACTGTCGATGTTTGTATTTACTTAGTGAATGTTGGTCTTTTATGAATTACTAAAAGAATAATATTTTATCTCTCTAGTTCTCTAAAGTCTTTGAGACTTTGAATATAATAAATCAGATTATATCAAGTTGACATCAATGACAATGCAACCCATTAACTAATTTAATGTCTTGCATTTTCTTTTTTGTATTTCAGTGATCAACTTAACATCTTCAAACATTCAATCAGTTACATGTCATCAATCTCTCCCTTTGGAATTGATGGCAACACACTACATTATCACACTATATTAATAATAATATACTATGAAATATAATAGTTAATTAATATTTCCTATTGTAACTATTACAAATGTCTGGCTTTCGATAAGATCAAATAACTTAGATTTGTTTCTTCCAGACTAGGTTCTTCAATCTTCAATCTTCAATCCCTTTACTAGATAAATGTAGCAGCTTTTGTCTCTATTCTGTGTTGTCCCTTGACTGTTCCTCTTCTTGATAATATCTTTTTCCTTTGACAATAATAATTCATCTCTCCCTTTGTGTGTATTCTCTTCCTTTTGTTACTGCTCTCCCTTTGATAGATATTTCATATGTAATCAATCTCTCCCTTTGGATAATGATTAACTCTCCCATTGAATTATTAGGAACTTCTCTCCATGGATAATGATATAGCCTCTTCCTTTTGATAATGAGATTCTCTCTCCCTTGTAATTCCTGATAATGAGATAATCTCTCCCTTTGAAAACAATGCCAAACAATTCTTCTATATCATCTTCCATCCTTTTTATAATATAATCCTTGAATTTCCCTATCCATCAGCAATATATTGACTCTAGTGTTCAGTGTAGATTTGTACCTTATTGTGTACATATGTATCTATTGTTGTCCATCTTGGTGCATGCATCAACATGAGTGATCTTTTGATTTGTTATGTATGTTGATGTAGCCTCCTAGTTAGCTTACTGACCGATAGACAAGGGTTGTACCCCTAGTCTCTTTCTTAGGTACTCAAATGTATCTTTCGGTAATGGCTCAGTAAAGATGTCAACTAGTTGTTCCTTTGATTAAACATATTCCATTATCACCTCCTTTTCTTGCACTTATTCTCTTATATAATGATACTTGATAGAAATATGCTTATTCTTAGCATCCATGAATGGATTCTTTGATATGTTAAGTACTCTGGTATTATCACAATAGATAATCATTGGTTCAAGAATCTTCATATTCATACCTTCCAGCAACTCTTTGATCTAGGAAATGTTGGAGCTATTTATAGTAGTAGCCACATATTCTACTTCTGCAGTAGACTAAGAGATGCATCCTTGCTTCTTTCTGATCCATGTGACAAGTCTGTTACCTATGAAGAATGCTCCTCCAGTTGATCTCTTTCGGTCATCAAATTTTCCTTCTCTCTTATACCATTAGCCATAGTCCTCGGTGCTCTTTAGATATCTTTGAATTCTCTTGACAACAGTCATATGTGATTCTTTGGGATTAGCAGATAATCTTGCAACTATTCCAACTGCATGTGCAATATCTAGTCTGGTATGAACAACATAAATTAGTTTTCCAATCATTGATCTATACAATGTTTGATTTACCTCATTTGATTTTTCTTCTTTTTTCATCTTACATCTAGTAGCCATAGGTGTTCCAACCAATTTGTAATCTTCCATCTTAAATATCTTCAACACTTCCTTGATATATTTGGACTGAGTGAAATATATACATGCATCTTGTTGAAGAATCTGTAGACCAAGAAAGAATTTGATCTCCCTAAACATAGACATTTAAAATTCTTTTCTCATTTCATTAGAAAATTATTTTCATAAAATTTCATTTCCCCCAAAAATGATATCATCAACAATTATTTCAGCAATCAGAATATTACCATCAGTATCTTCTTTTAAGTACAAATTGCTAATTTCACTTGTTCTTACAAATTCAATGCTAATGATATAGGAGTGAAGTCTTTCATAACATGCTCTTGGTGCTTGTTTCAATCCATACAAGGCTTTATGTAGTCTACATACCAGGTTTCTCTTGTCTAGATAAACAAACCCTTCTTGTTGTTCAATGTATACCTCTTCTTTAATTATTCCATTTAGGAATGTAGATTTGACATCCATTTGGTATACCTTGAATCCTTTGAATGCAACATAAGAAAGAAAGATTATAACTCCTTCTAGTCTACCAATGCGTGCAAAATTTTCACCATAATCAATACCTTCTTCTTGTGCATACCCCTTGCATACTAATCTTGCTTTATTTCTTGTGACTTCTCCATTCCCATTCAGCTTGTTTTTGAATATCCATTTGGTACTAATGACATTCTTGTCATCTAGTCTCGGTACTAGTGTCCATGTACTATTCTTCTCAATCTTTTCTATTTCTTCATTCATATCACTGACCCATTCCTCAGTTTCAAGTGCAGTATTAACATATTTAGGCTGAAAATCATGAAGTAAACATCTAGTGTTTAGTGACTTACTTCTTATTCTTATTCTAGCCTTCTTGTCTCCTATGATCTGATTCTATGGATCATGTCTTCTGACATACTTGGAAAGTTTTGGCTGAGATCTATGTTCATCATTTTGATCATCATCTCCTTCATTCTGATCTCCATCGCTCGGAACACCATCTTGAGGATTTTCCTAATTTTTGGTAATTGTAGCCTGATGCTCAAGTGTAATATTCTATTTCTCGGGAATGATACACTGTTACTCAAGTAGAGTGTTAGGTTCTTTAGTATAAACAAACCTACTGTAGTCCTCTGGCTCTTTTCTTCTTTCCTTATCATTCTTTTCGGCATATTCATTTATTTTCACATTTACACTTTCAATGATCTTATTACATGACTTGTTAAGACATTTATAAGCCTTGCTTTTGGTTGAATACCCTAGAAAGATACCTTCTTCACTTTTGGATTCAAGCTTTCTATTTCTATAATCCTTCAAAATATAACATCGACTGCCAAAGATTTTGAAGTAACTTACATTGGGTGTGTGACCATACCATAGCTCATAGGGTGTCTTCATTGTATCCTTCTTTAATTATACTATGTTCAATGTGTAGACAATAGTACTGACATTTTTCCTCCATAAATTTTGAGTGATTCTTTTCTCAATCATCAATGGTCTTTCACATTGAACAATTGATTTGTTTCTCCTCTTAGCAATTCCACTTTGTTGTGGTGTTCTTGGTGTAGAAACCTGTCTTTTAATTCCATCCTCATTGCAATAGTTAGTGAACTCATCTAAAATAAATTCCCCTCCTCTATCTAACCGTAAGCATTTCAATTCCTTACCACTTTGTTTTTCTACCATAGCCTTATACTATTTAAACATCTTGAATTCTTTTGATTTATCTTTTAAAAACATAACTGTCACCATTCTAGAATAAAAATCTACAAAGAGAATGAAATACCTATCTCCATAGTATCTCTTTGTCCTCATGGGTCCACATAGATCAATATGGACTAATTATAGAATTGCATCAGATGTATGGGATTTACTCTTGAAATTAGACTTTGTCATCTTACCTTTTGATGGTTCTTTCACATGATATGCTCGGGCTTTGACATGCTTGGTAAGCCTCTGACTTTTCTGTTATTTCTTATCTTTATCATGTTGTCGAAATTCACATGACACAATAGTTTGTACCACAAACATTTTTTTTTGTTTCTAGCCATTAAACAAGTGGTGTTAATGTCACCAAGGTAGAAAAGATTAGCTTTTGTCTTTTCACCAATTCTGATCAACATTCCTGATTCATTGAAGATCTTTGGCTTCTTGTTTTTCAAATGCCACTCGGTGACCTATATTATTCAGCTGTGAAACACTTGATAGATTATAATTCAGTCATTTTACCCAGTAATAATTTTCACATTTGATCAGGTTATTCAACATTATAGCTCCTTTACCTTCAACTAGAAAAGGTGTGTCATTACCCATTCTTACTGAACCACCATTATAGTACTCAAAAGTCTCAAACTTTTGTTTATTACTGGTCATGTGGTGAGTGCAGCCACTATCTATGATCTAGAAATCATTCTTACTAACTTTAGATATGAGTGCAGTCTCTACATACCTTTCTTCTTCTTCATCTAATTCATCCTTCATAGCTACAAATACCATCTCAATATCTTCTTTAGATTCGGTGTCAGTGTCATCAACTCTGTTCTCAGGTAGGTAACAATCTTTCTTTCATTTGTCTTTTTTGTCTTGGGTATCTCTTTTGTCAGATTGTCGGTTGCTTCGGTAATCTTTGATATAACCTCTATAAAACTTCTTCTCATATAATCTGACATAACTTCTGTCATATTTTATTTTTTTAGGAAATTTTACAGCAAAGTGTCCAACCTATTTACAATTGAAACATACAAGTGGTAATTTACCTTTGTATCTACCTTTTTGTCTCTGCAATCTTCTTGCCATTAGTGCTTCAATCTCATCAAGATCTTTATCATCACCATCACTTTCACTATCATTTCTAACAATGTGTCCATGACTCAATTTACTTATTTTCAAAGAATATTTGAATGCATATTCTATAGATCGTAAGACACTATTATCAAAATTATTCATCTCAAATGAAACGAGTCTACCAGTCAGACTGTCTAGAGTAACTATATTGTTTGCAACTGTACTCATTTCTTATATAGAAGATACTCGAATAACATATATAGGCTGTAAGGTTCTTAGGATTTTACTTACCACCATCTCCTCTTCAAGTACACCTCCAACTCCTTTGATAGCATTGACTACTTCTTTGATTTTGCAGCTATACTGAGTGATTTTTTCTCCTTCTTTCATCCTTAGGTCATCAAACCTCCCTCTAAGGATTTCTTCCTTGGCTCTTAGTACATTAGCATCTCCTCCATGTACTAGCTTCAATTTATCCCACATTTTCTTTGCAAAGGTGAAGGTTTTGACATCTTCAAACTTAGCATCAGAGAGTGAGGAAGCAAGATCTATCATCATGCAATTATGCTCAAGATTTTCTCTCAATTGCTCAAGAGTGTGAGGTCCTATAGGAAACACATATTTAGTATCAAGGTGTTGAGTTTCATCATTACCAATACCTAATAGGTCGAGTCTTATTCTTCTTTTCCATGATGCAAAATTGTCTTTATTCAACTTGGGCACATCTTGTGTGTTCATCTTGTGATCTTTTGCTTGAGCTATTAAAATCCCTTTCTAAGCACACAAGCTGTGATACCAATTGTTAGAAATAACTGAGAGGGAGGGTGAATCAATGGCCTAAAAAATATTCCAATAAATCAACCCAGAAACTTAGTACCACAATATTAAGCCTCTAGTTATCTTCAGTCCTATAAGATGAATGCCTTCAAATAAACTTATTAAATCACTACTTCTCGGAGTGCTCTGTTAAACCTTATTCTTAATGTTTACCGAATAGCAGTCTTTCATTCATCAAAAAAAGTAGATTACTTAGAGTATACCTATTAATCTAGATTACTTATGTGTAATAAAAAACTCTAAATTAATGAATCGTAAACACATTGACTCATGGATTTTTAACATGGAAACCATGTTAAGGGAAAAACCACTTGGAACTGGTAACCCAAAATTTTCACTCTTCTAAAGTGAGCTTGGTGAAAAACCAACCCTGTTAAAGGTTACAAACACACTATTAGGTGTGACCTTGTTAGAGGATTTAATATAATAGTTTGTCACTTGATATCAGGCATCTCTATGCTATCTTCTATGACCAAACCCAATGTTGTTTGTCAAATGGTATCTGGCATCTCATGCTATCTTCATGATCAAACTTTTTGATACTCCTTGGGATGTATCTCAATATAGAAAGGATCTTTAAATCTTGCTTGGTTAAGAGACTTTATGAATCAATGGTTAAACTAAAATAGTAAATGATTTGTTCATACACAACTTAGACTTTTTGATTTTTTTATCTATTTTAATCTCATTTTACCTTTTTGATCAATGTATATTTTCAATACCTTTTCTCCACTTCTTTTTGCTCGGTGATGTTGTGATCTGTTGCTTGGTGTCTTTAGAAATCTTTAGCTCTTTCCTTAGCTTGATTGATCGGGACTATATGAAGTTTTTCTTCATCAGTTTCACTTTAGCATCCTCTTTTTCTATTCACTCCCCTTAATTCATAATGAATTAAGTTTTCTCTTTGTAGACATGATATCACCATTTCTAGGTTCTTAACTTTCTTGATCTTCGTGTGATCCATAATTCTTGACAATCTTGATTCAAAGAAAAAACCTTGTTTTATCTCGTAGAAAACTCTTTGAAAGATGGATAAAAAAACTATAAATATTTTACTTATCTTTGTCTTTAACTTGGTCTCCTAAAAACAGTTTGAAGGTACTTGGAGTGAAAAGATCAAGATGTATAGGAAGGAGGTTCCTAAGATAAACAAAGATAACTTCCTTGCATGGCAAAGTTTGATGAAACTACATTTGGCTAGTATTGGAGATGATGCTAAGAGACTTATTGAACATGCTTGTGTACCACCTACTACTCCTCTCACAGCTGCACAACTAAAATAAAAGCAAGAGCACAATCAAGAAATGTTGGAGATCGCCTCCTCATTGAGCTATTCAGAGTTTGCTGATATAAAGAGCTGCACAAATGTAAATTAGATGTGGGACAAACTTTCAACTATCTATGGTGGAGACACAAATGTGCTGAGGGCTAAATCAGAAAGTCTAAGAGGTAAGTTTGATGAGATGAAAATGCAAGAAGGTGAAAATGTTATTCGGTACTATGGTAGAGTAAAAGAAGTTGTAAATGCCATTACAGGGGCTAATGGAACAATTGATGAGAACACCATTATGATTAAGGTACTGAGAACTTTACTTCCTATGTATGTTATTAGAGTTTTTGCAATTCAAGAATTGAGATGTACTCCTAACAATAATTTGAATCTATAAAATCTGATAGGAAGACTCACTGCATTTGAAATGTCAAATTATGATAACTATAATCCACAAGGGATTGATTCTACTTTTAGATCACAGTTGGTTCTCAATAAATCTAAAAAAGGAAAGAAACATGTGGACAGTGAAAGTGACACTTCTGATGATGATCTTGAAGAACTTGAAGCACTTATGGAAAAAAAGCTTTCTAGAGGAAAAGGAAAATACAGAGGTAAAATTCATATTTTTTTTTTCATGCAACAAAATTGGTCATATAGCTGCTAGATGTCCTGACAAAAATGAAAAAGATGAAAGAAGGGACAA
Organism: Thuja plicata; assembly: GCA_018584345.1. NCBI lineage: Eukaryota > Viridiplantae > Streptophyta > Pinopsida > Cupressales > Cupressaceae > Thuja > Thuja plicata. The sequence continues at coordinate 2,790,495 of MU226704.1, forward strand.
CAAATACAAAGAATACAAAGATAGAAAGGATGATCGAGACTTCAGGAAATATAAGGAATACAAAGACAAAGGTAAGAAATCTTTTTATATTGCTGAAGAAACTTCTGACAATGACACTGATAATTCTGATGACAATGATATAGAAGTTGTTTGTGTTGCAATGAAAGAAGATTCTAATGATGATGAGAAAACTGCACTAATATCTTATATGAGTAAAAATGATCATTGGACCATTGATAGTGGTTGTTCCCATCATATGACTGGTGACAAAGATAAGTTTGAAACACTAAACCAGTGTAAAGGAGGATATGTAAAATTTGGTAATGATTCACCATGTCTTATCAAAGGTAAAGGATTGATTAACCTGACTGAAAAAATCAGATGTGATGTTGTGTATTGGGTTGATGATCTTAAATATAATTTTTTGAGTGTTGCATAGCTGAACACTTCTAGTTACAAAGTTGAATTCCATCACAGAAAGGAAAAGATCTATTATTCTACTGGAGAATTAGTTGGAAGTGGTGATCAAACTAAAGGTAATTTATTTTATCTGGATTTATCCGAAGAAACATGTTTGTTTGTATAGTACAATGATGTTTTGTTATGGCATAAGAGGTTGTGTCATGTGAACTTTGATAACTTGGTAAGCATAAGAAAACTGAAAAGGGTTAGAGGGATACCTAAGTTAAAGAAACCTGAGAATGCTATGTGTAAACAATGTCAACTAGGAAAGATGACTAAGTCTAGTTTCAAGAGTAAAACACATGTATCAAAGGAAATTCTGGAATTGGTCCATACTGATCTCTGTGGTCCCATTGGAGAAAGAAGCTATTGTGGTGCTAGATACTTTATTCTATTTGTTGATGATTATTCAAGGATGATGACTGTAATGTTTCTCAAGGAAAAATTTGATGCATTTCAATTATTTAAATGGTACTTAGCGAAAGTTGAAAAGGAAATAGGCAAAAGTTTGGAATGCTTAAGATCTGACAGAGGTGGAGAGTTTATTTCTAATGAGTTTAACAGATTTTTCAATGAATGAGGCATAAAGAGATAGATGTCCACACCTAAGAATCCTCCACAAAATGGTATTGCTGAATGAAGGAATAGATCTATCATGGACTGTACAAGAACACTAATGATGGAGAAAAATGTTGCATAGAAATACTGGAAAGAAGCTGTAAGTAGTGTAGTCTATACACTGAATAGAGTTCAAGTCAAGAAAGGTACATATGCTACACCTTATGAACTTTGGTATGGGTATGCACCTAGTGTAAATTATTTTAAAGTATTTGGAAGCAAATGTTTTATACTGAAAGACAATAGAAATGGAAAACTAGATGCTAAAGGTGAAGAAGG
>MU226704.1:2827963-2868452 GCA_018584345.1 Thuja plicata
AGCTAAAGAGGGTGAATTTAATTTAATTAAAGTGCTAGGACTTTATTAATTAAATTAATTTGATCATAGGGTTTGTTTAGCCAAAATAGATATTTAGGAATTAAATATGATGTATGATTAATACAGAATTAGGATTTTTTGAATTTGACACTCAGATCGAGTAGAGTTAGTTAAAACTCAAAATTGCCTAGTACAATAGGACTTTGATGATTTAGAAGAATGACAAATGCAACAAAATTTGTTAGGGTTGCAAGATGCCAATTTTGGGGTGTTACACCTATTAGCTTTCTTTGAAAACATAACAGCAATAATACATAACAGAAAATAAACCATTGTGGTTATAAAATTAATATGCATCTCTAAGGAAACACATTTCTTTTAACTATATAGAGATCTCATTTGAGTATCATGAGAGATAAAATTATGTTAAGGATAAAGGTGGATGTAGTTTTTAGATTTCCTATTCAAATATAAAGAGCATTCATTTAAGAGAAAACAATTTTTTTTTTTTTTTTTTTTTTTTATCTCAAATGGAATACTAAGTCTTTTGTATTTGAGTACTTGAGAAAAGCATAAGAGTTATACTAGAAGGCCATAACCAAACATACTGATTTTTATTACAGAAATTTAAAATAGTTTTCAAGCTAAGGGTTTTCAAATACGTTTCTTTTTTTTTAAAAGCTATCAAAATTTTTTTTTTTTTTTTGATACATCCTCAATAATACTACTTTCATTTGTATAGGACTCCTACCAAGATGATGAAATAGAAAATTTCAGCCTTAAAGGCTTATTAAAATGTTCTCATTTTCTTTGTTACATGGCTAACATATGTCTCATAGCCTCTACAAAAAGATAACATGATGTTGAGAAAACTATCAACTACATTTTCTTTTCTTCCAAGCTCATTCCAACTTTTATGTAACTTCAATCTTCAAATATGCATTACAAAACAAGAACAAGGGGAAACCTTGAAACCATGGGGCTGTTCTCCACCCAACCTAGGCCTCTTATGAGGCCACCCCTGAGCTTGGGGAACCAAACAAAGGTGGGAGACATTCATACAACCACAACAAAAAGAAACATAAAGAGTTTACATTAAACTCCCATTTCCAAAGGCTTACACAATGGATCAATCAAAGATCCTACTTAGGGTGAAGTGAACCAAGTACCCAAGGGAGAAAGCCAACCCAAAATATAAAAATCTCAGCCTTCACATGGTTTTCCAAACACTTACTTTCACATTTTCAACCAAAAGAACTTCATACCCTTATGACCCCCAATGAAGCAACAATAAGGGAGGCTTCATGGAGCGCATACTCCACACTTTTTCCCTCTCCTCCTTGAGGAGAGACTCTACACCAAGGGCTGTCATAACTCCTCCACCCCCAAGACTACTCTTCCCTCCCAAGGGTGAGTGAGTCTTGATACTCCCATAAAAAAAATATACAAGATGAACAAAATAAAAAGCATTGTAACAACATCAAGTATTACATTAACAAAAAAGATTCATGGCTTCTAACAAGCCCATAAACACAACACCACTCATTTGACAAGAGCACATAAGCTTACAAAAGAAAGAGTAACACAAAGTCCACCAACCTAGAATCCAAGCTTAAGAAAGAATGTTGTAAAAGAGCTCCATTTTTAGCCAAATCCCTCCTTCCAAGATCACCAACTCTAGCTATGTCCCTAAGTTAGGGAGTGGGTGTTCAAACTCTCCAACATGGAGAGTTCCCACTAAAAAGCCACTATAAAGCTCGTGGGGAGAAGAAAGGTTCTCTAATTGGTCCCTCTTCCCTAAACTCTTACACCTTACCAAAAATGGAACTAAAGAAGGAAGCTTCAAAAAGGTGAATTATGTCTTAACACAAATAAGGAATGGGGGTCTATCCAAGTAAAGCCTCACAAGAGTTGATTTTCGTCCAACTTGAGAAATCAACTTTTTGGAAAGGTCACATGGTCAACTAGAGGCTATCCTAGGGTTAAAATGGACCTTAACTATTGGTATAACAAGTGGGATACCTAAAAATGACCTCAACACACCCCTGGACACTTCCCAACCCCTCTAAAATTCCACTCTAAGAGTAATTTCGAAATTCCAATGAGGTGACCACACTCCCATCTCCCAACCCAAGGTATGCATATGGGGAGTCACTAATGTACTAATCTAGGTACATGGACAACCATTCCCAAGTTGACATGTCATTGCCTTAAGTACAAAACACAAGTGTCAAATGACACACACAACATTTACACATCACTAGGCCATGTCATATACACTTAGGTAAAACTCACAATAATTAAAAATTACATTTAAAGATTACACTTCCACAATCATCCAAATACATTTACAAATAAAATTATGAAACAACGAGGTCTTATCTTTCATTAGACGCAACCTTGGCTCAAACTGAGTTCACAAATCCCTTTGTTTGGTTCCCCAGATAAAATACCATGGTTTCTTACCTGCACACTCAATTCAAATATCAGTAGTCCGAGGAAATAAATATACATCATAAAGAAATAAGCAATATTCAGAATTTAAGGAAATCATCAACATACTAAGTTTATTATTAAAGATCACAAGATTACATAAATCTCATTTTAAACATTTATCATAAGGTAAAATTCACATAGCAAGAAATCAAAATTCAATATCTATTTCTAATAAATCCCAATCCCATCAATAACCATAACATAATCATAATGAGTTTCCAAATCAATTGTCTCAGAATAAGTGTCCATAATAGAAAATGTAATATAGTCCATAAGGTGCATCATAAGCATCATGTGTCCATACATCAAAATGATCAAATCTGAGGCATAAATCATAAAATCCATAATGTGCATAGTGCATCAAAAGTAAAGTATCATATGCTAAATCTATCATAAGTAGAAAAATTGGAAAACTATGATGAGGTTTGGGGTGAGGCCTCACAAATTGCTTAAGAGGAAGAAGAGACAAGAAGAGATGAAGATAGAACAAAAGAAAAAGCAGGTGTTGCATGACATCAAAGACATATTTGCAAAGGCTTTTGACTTAGAGGATGAAATGCCTCAAGGTCCAATCATTGATTAGCTAGTCAATATTGTACAGAAGATAACTGATGAGGACATATACAACAATGAAAAGCTTCTGCAATGGTCCAGGAGAAGATTTGAGAGCAAAGTTCTAGAGAAGATCTCAGAAGAGATTGCCACTAAACAGGTTGAACTTTTTGTTCTTGTAGGAATTTTAGAGAAAGTTACAGCCAATATTTATTCTTTGTACAAAAAATTATGTGATGTTGAATTTTTCACAAAGGATAATCTACAACTTGTTGAGAAGCTACAATTAGATTTGAGATCAACTGGTACTACTTTAGGTAAAGATACTACTTCTAGTTCTTTACATCTTAATAAGTTGATAAATGCACAAAGGAGAATAGCCAAGCTTATGGCTAAAGATGGTCAAATAAGGGCCAAATTGATAACTATTCAGAAAATCCTGTTGCCTCACTTGGAGGTAATAGAGAAGGAACTTTCAAAAGAAAAGGAGTTATCACAGAGTAGTGAAAATCTATCGACTGCAGAGAGTTTAGTGAGTCTAGCTACCGAGCTAAAAATCAAATTGCAAGTTATGAAGATTGCAAAGGAAAGCTAGGAGACAACATTTGAATCCACCTTGCAGCTTCATAAAACATTTCTGGATAAGTACAACTTAACCCCACCAGCAATCAGTGACAAAAGCAAGGGGGAAGTTAGTAAGGAAATCAGTAAGGAAGTATGAGAGGATAAAAAATGATACATCAGTACAGTTCAGGTACACTTGTATATAATTTTTGAAGGCATGTAAACTTGTATATTATTTTTGAGTATATTCCTAGGCGGTTTACTTAGTGTACTTAGGCAATATTTTGATGAAATAAATGGAAGTAATGATAAGTGTTTTTTCCACTAATATCAAAGGGGGAGATTGTTAATCTCTAAGTTATGTTGATGATTAGTGACCAACACTTAGTCATTCATCTAAGAACATTTAGTTGGCTATCACTGTAGCCAAGCTAAAACTATGCAAGGCCAAGGAACATTGCCAAGCAGTTTTTAGTTTGCCTAGTTACATTGCCGAGATGAGTTACATTTCCAAGTCAAGAAGGATACAGAGATATTAAGTGCCAAGTGATAGACAGTCAAGTGTCAAGCAAGATAGTTTTTGTATACATGTCTGGTATGATATAAACTTCAGGGATAAGTGATCCGGCTGACTTATATAAGATTTTTTGGCTGACTTATGTATGCATTTAATATTCTTATACAGAGTTAGTTATGCATTTAATTGTTTTATCCTATGCATGACTCATTGTAAACATTAATTTTTTTACCATCAAGGTATGGGTATTGGATCCTGATTGGTTATCTAGATCTCGCTATCAGATTTGAACAAGTATATTAGATTTCTTCTAAACCCTATTTTGGAAGTGTACAAGGAGAGAACAGATGAATTGTCTAGTGACTGCATTTCAGAAGTAGAATGCACATAGGGTTATTTTGTTAAGAAGCAGAGATCAAGAAAAGTGACAACACAGTGAACAACAAAGTAAAGTTATATCAGATTATGAGATCATAGAAGGTACTGGAAAGAGGAGATTTGTCCTCAGCATCAGAGTGCATAATGAAGGATCAATAATTGAGACATTATAAATATTGTATTAGGTGTAAATCTCTTAACAAAGTGGTTCTAGCAGACCTTTCTTTAATCTCCTAACAGAGTGCTTACTTCATTGTATGTTTCAAATCCTTTCACAGGGTAGATTGTAATGATCTTAAGCTCTTAACAGGGAAGACCTTTAACAAGGTAGATTACATTTTATAATCAAACATTTGTAACCTTAATAGGTACACTTTATTACTGTAGTAGTGGAGAATTTTGTGGGTGTTATCCCCACCCTAGTTTTACCTATTTGGGTTTTTGGGTTACCAAGTTATTGTGTTATGTGTTATTTATTTTATTGTGTGGATGCTATTTGAGATTACATTAGATTCATATATGTATGAATGTGGATCAGTTTGTTTTAAGTGTTTAAATTTGAAGATCTGATTCACCCCCCCTCTCAATATCTTTCTTTCCCATTATTATATTTCCAATAGATTGATTAGGACTGTATGAAGTTTTTCTTTATTAGTTTCACTTCAGCATCGTCTTTTTCTATTCACTCCCCTTAATTCATAATGAATTAAGTTGTCTCTTTATAGACATGATATCACCATTTCTAGGTTCTTAACTTTCTTGATCTTTGTGTGATCTATAATTCTCACCAATCTTGATTTAAAGCAAAAATCTTGTTTTATCTCGTAGAAAACTCTTTGAAAATTGGATAAAAAAACTTTAAATATTTTACTTATCTTTGTCTTTAACTTGTCGATGAAAACAATGTCAACAACCAGTTTAGTCTATCTTTAGCTCTACCAGCTAGGTATTTTTTCATTTCTGAAATCTAGTTAACTTTGGTGTTTTAACTCTTTGATAGCTTTGGTCAACACTTCAGTTCTCCTCGGGCTTCTCCGTTGGTGTTGTCTGTCCATTGAGTTGTCTATCCCTCGGGGTTGTCCATCAGGTAACACTATTATTCTAACTGTCAGTAATGCTTGTGATTCTAATTGTCAGTAATGCTTGTTGGGTTTCTTGCTCAGGCATCACTGTAACTTTTCTCTCGGGTTTCTCTATATATTGTGTTCCACTAACTGTTGGTGTTTGTAGTTACTTAGTGAATGCTGGTCTTATGAATTACTGAAAGCATAATCTTTTGTCTCTCTGATTCTTTGAATTCTTTGACAATTTGAATATAATCAATCAGATTATATCAATTTGACATCAATGAAAATACCGTCCATTAATTGATTCAATTTCTTGCATTATCTTTCTGCATTTCAATGATCAACTTAACATCTTCAAACATTCAATCAGTTACATGTCATCATTAGTATCTTGAAGATGAGAGGATTAGAATGGGAAATCAACCTATAGAAAATTGGAATGCAATGGTAACCAAGATAATAAAAAAATATCTTCTAGAGGAATATGAGATTCAATTCCATAGGAAAAGGAAAAATATGAAGCAAAAAGACATGGATGTGGCCTCTTATACAAAGGAGTATCAAAGATTGTGTCTTAGGCCTTAGCAACAAGAATAAGAATCAATAAAGGTGGAAAGGTACTTCGGTGGTTTAAAGTGGAACATCCAAGAAGAGATTAGTCTATGAAAACCAACTACAGTTCAGAGGTGTCATCTACTAGCTCTAAAGGTGGAGGAAAATAATAGAAAGAAAGGTGACTCTAAATTCAAAAATAGAGGTAGAGGAAGAGACCAATGGGGTCAAAGAGGAGGTTATCAAGGTAGAAGCAATGAGAAAAGAAACCAAGGTGAAAGTAAAGTGGAAGAGAATAGAACTAAACCCACTCCAATAGGAGGCTATACCAAAGGACGGGGTAATCAAGGAGGTCCTAGTAGAGGAATAGGGTCAGGAAGAAGCAACTCATACTTTGCAAGTATGAAGTGTTAAAATTGTGGTCAATTGGGCCACCCTGCATATAGATGCCATAAGAAATCTACTACATCAAAACATGATAAGAGAGTTCTATATGCTTATAAGGACACCTCAAGTGTAAAATCACCTGAAATTGATCATCTAGACTCAGAGATGGGAGAAAATCTCATGTTTAGGAGGGTGTTGATAAGCCAACCAGTCAAAGATGAACCCAAGCATAGGAGGGTTTTATTTAGGATAAGGTACAAGATCCTTCACAAGGTTTGTAAAGTGATTATGGATTCTGGTTCCACATATAACATCATATCAAAGGAGGCAATAAACAAACTCAAGCTAACCAAAGTACCTAAACTAAATCCTTACACGGTGACATGGTTAAATAAAGGCCAAAGTGTGTTGGTGAATAATAAAATATGGATTGAGTTTTCTATAGAAAGCTACAAGGAAAAGATACTTTGTGACATATTACCAATGGATTCTTCCAATTTTCTGTTAGGGAGGCCTTGGCAATATGATAGTGGGTTAGTGTTTGATGGAAAAGAGAATTCCATAACATTCAAGAAAGGAGGTAGAACTTTCAAGATTCAGTCTTTGTTGGAAGAGGATGAGCCACATCCCAAGACTCCTATCATTTTCTTGTGTAGTAGAAATTAGTTTGTCAAAGACCTTAAGGATGAAGATAATGAAGTACATGATATTGTTCTAAAGCCCAAGGAAGAAGAGAATCATGTCAAGGATCCCTTACCATCAGAGATTCAAGAATTTCTTATGAAGTATAAATATATAGTAAGTGACGGGACTCCTGCAACCTTACCTCCTACAAGAGTGATAAGCTATAAAATAGAATTTGTACCTGGTGCATCATTGCCTAATAAGGAAGCTTATAAGCTTACCCCTTATCAGAACTTGGAAGTGGCAAGGCAAGTGCAAGAATTCTTGGATCAAGGATTGATCAAGAAGAGTATTAGCACATGTGCAGTCCCAATTGTTTTGGCATCCAAGAAGGGAGGAAAATGGAGATGTTTCATAGAATAAAGGGCCATAAATAGAAATACAATAAGGTATAAGTTCCCCATACCCTAGATTGAAGATCTTATGGATTGTCTTGTAGGGGAAATGTACTTCACCAAGCTAGATTTGAAAAGTGGTTATCACCAATTCAGTGTGAAGGATGGAGATGAATGAAAAACAACATTCAAGACCATAGATGGATTGTATGAGTGGCTTGTGATGCCATTTGAGCTCAAAAATTATTCTAGCACATTCATGAGGCTCATGAATGAAGTGCTCAAAGACTACATAGGGAAGTTTGTAGTGGTATATCTTGACGATATACTGATCTTTAGAAAAACAAGAGAGGAGCATATCAAGTATGTAGAGATTGTATTGCAGAGGTTATATGAAGAGAATTTAGCCATCAATCTTGAGATGTGTGAGTTTTTGAAGCAAGAACTTGTGTACTTGGGCTTTGTAGTGTCCAAGGGGTACTTGAAGATGGATCAAGAAAAAAAGTTGCAGTTATCCTAAACTAGCCACCACCTACCACAGCAACTGAGGTAAGAAGTTTCCATGGGTTAACCCAATTTTATAGGAACTTTATTAGGAATTTCAGTGTTATTTGTGTACCATTTTTAGATACCATAAAGGGTGGGGTAAAAAGAAAGTTTAGGTGGACCTTAGAAGTAGAGAAATCCTTGAAATGTTGAAGAAGCGAGTAGCAACAAAACCTATCATAAAATTGCCTAGCTTTGAAAATTTCTTTACAATAGAGTGTGATGCAAGTGGTATGGTAGTAGGGGGTGTGTTAAGTCAAGAAGGTAGGCCAGTAGCCTTCTTTAGTGAAAAATTAAATGAAGCCAAGAAGTAGTATTCTTATGACTTGGAATTGTATGCCTTAGTCCAGTCACTTAGGAAGTGGAGACATTACTTACTACCCAAGGAATTTTTAGTGTTTACTAACAATCAAGCCCTTAGCTATATCAATACCCAAGAAAAACTAAGAAATAGACACCTAAAGTGGATGGAATACCTTCAAGAATTAACATTCACAAGTAAGCACAAGAAAGGGCAATTGAACAAGGTTGCAGATGCACTAACTAGGAGCTTGCTGACTATTCAAGAAGTTCAGTTGAATAGCATTTGGATAGAGAGTTTCAAAGATCTGTACAAGGAAGATAAAGACTTTGCTGAAGCCTAAAAGGTGTGTATTGATTTTCAAAATCATTTCCATAGAAATTTTTCTAATTTTACTTTGCAAAATGGACTGTTATTTAAGGGTAATCAGTTATGTGTGCCAAGGAGTTCAATGAGAGAGAATATCATACAAGAGAAGCATAATTGGAGCTTGAGTGGTTATTTTCATATGAAAAAGACCTTGGAGCTTGTGCAAAGGTTTTACAAATGGCAAAAGCTGATAAGAGACACGACTAGGTATGTGGAACAGTGTGTAGTGTGTATGAAAGCTAAAGGTAAGAAAAGCAATGCAGGTTTGTATCAACCCATACCAATCCCAAATAGATCCTGGGAATGTGTGAGCATGGACTTCATAGTGGGTTTACCCAAGATAAAACATGAATATGATAGAATTTATGTAGTGGTTAATAGATCTAGTAAAATGGGTCATTTTATACCTTGGAAGACTACTCATGATGTCAGCTACATAGCATATTTTTTCTTTAAGGAGATTGTGAGGATCCATGGTCTACCCTTAAGTATTGTATCTGATAGGGATGTTAAATTCATGAGACATTTTTGGAAAAATTTGTGGAATAGATTGGGAGAAAGATTGCCATTTGGTTCAGCTTACCACCCCCAGACTGATGACCAAATTGAGGTGATAAATAGATTTTTGGGTAACTTGTTGATGTTCCTAACTAAGGAGTATGGCCATATGTGTGATGTGGTCATTCCCCAAGTAGAGTATGCATATAATGATAGTAAGAACAAAACTACAGGGAAAAGATCATTTGAAGTTGTTTATGGAATGCACCCAAGGGGTGTGTGTGAACTTAGAGATGTTGGAGGCATGGAGTATAGGAGTGGTCATGCTGAGGACTTCACTCAAACCATGAAGGAGATCAAAGAACAAGTTAAGAAGATGATACAAGACAGTACATAAAATTTGAAGGCCAAGGTAGATGACAAAAGGAGAGACTTTAAGTTTGAGATAGGTGATTATGTGATGGTTAATTTGAACAAATCTAGGTTTCAGAAAGGTGTGCCTACTAAACTTCAGATGAAGAGGGTAGGACCTTGAAAAATCATAGCCAATTATGGGGCTAATGCATACAAGATAGAACTACCTTCAGATTTGAGCATATCTCTTATTTTTAATGTCCAAGACTTGATCAAATTCAAAGGGCCATTAGCTGAGGTTGACAAAATAGTCTAGGGGATAGGATTTTTTTTGACCCTATTGTATTACATCACAAACCATAGCAAGAAGTAGACAAACTATTGGATTTAACGGTTAAGAAGTCTACAAGGCAGAAGGTATACATGGAGCATCTCATCAAGTGGAAGAATAAGCTAGAATCAGAAGCAAAATGGATTGCAGCTATAGACTTCAAGAAGGTGGGAATCTCTAAAGACATTTTGTCCACAAGAGTAACATGACATTCCTTTGTAGAGGAGTATGGTGCAGGAGCACCTAGGTAAGGCTAGATGGTAACCTAGGGCTTCTTGTTTGTTTTTGGCTTGTAGTAGTCTTAGCCAAACCTCTAGTGGAATAATGGGACTAGTTAGGTCCTAGGGTGTGTTGATTTATATTAGGATGCCTTATGAGGTCCTTAGTGGCCTTCTTTGCAAGTGTTTTCCAAGTTTGGAAAATTGTGTCCATGTTGCCCATGTTGTGGTAAAACTGGTATTTATTGATTTAGAGTTAAAATTTGACAAGGGAGTGTTTAGGAGACTTAATTTATGTTTTAATTATCCTATCTATGCATTTGGTTAAGTATATTGAGTTTTTTACTAAGTTTTTATGCAAGAATCCAAAAGTTGTAAAAGTTGTCAATGTTGTCATTGACGACATCGACAATATTTCTTGCAATGATGTCTCTTCAAGAATTTGGGTTTCTAAGTGTATGAAACCATCAAGATAGGGTCATGGTCAACTATATAATGACTCCCTAGACCTTTTTATAGGGTTGTTTGATTTTGGAAATTCTGTGTACGGACTGTGTTATTGGAAAACCAGTTATAGTTAAGCATTTTCTTTACATTTTGGTGTTTAATGGATTGAACTCCCCATTTTATTTGGTGCATGAGATAGTGTGTGTAAATTATTGATTCTACATGTGATTATTTTTTATTTTTGTTCACATTTCATTCCTTGTATAAAAGAAATCATTTCTTCTCTGGCACTGATCTGAACCAGGCAGTTGTTACAAATGGGGTCATATCTTCTCTTCCCACTGTGGAATCTCTACAGTCCTTTGGGATTAGGAATATGACTCCCTATACATATTTTATATTTAAGGATTATTCTTGGAAGGAAATCAAGCTATTTTTGTAGTGATGCCCTAGGCAAACCATAGATGCATGGCTAGGGATCACAGAGAGTTGTAGAGGTGAAAGGAGGGATTGAAAGTATTGGTTTCTTTAATCCAAGCTTCTGGAGAGGAGGAAATATGTGTAAATAAGCCCCAAATTCAATGGAAATCTTTGGTGAGGGATTATTCATCATGAAAATGAAGATTTTGATGGCTATGCTTAGTTTGAGTTGAAACCCTTAAATTTAGGCTTGTAAGTAGGAACCTAGTGTACCGACAGTTTGGGAGGGAAAGACCTAGAAAATCCTTTAGGTCTCTGTAAAGGGTGTCAGAAGAAAAAATTATTTTTCCATCTTGTCAAGGATAATTTCAATTTATTTGGGAAAATGTGCCTAATTAGGCCTAATTGCTTATAGCCCTATTTTGGGTAAATTTGCTATGGTTCTTAGAATTCATTTAGAGTTTTATTGCAAATTGTATTTGTTGCCATTGGATTAGATCCAATTGTCTTACTAGAAACCTAACTCTCCATGTGGGATTGATCTTGAACATGTTGGATCATTATGTGAAGGTGGTGCATGAAGAGCTCCATGGACTAGGTGTATACAAGTTTAAAGAAGAAGGATCTTGTGTAGAGAATCCTTGGTAGATTAGGGTTAGTAAAGAACCATAATAGGTCAAATAAGTGGACTACAGGACACCCTAGAAGGAGATAGGGTATAGAGTTGGACTTTTAGTTACATCAATTAACAATGTCTTGTAAAATAGCGTAGAAATATCTAGTCATGCAATTAAAATTTATCGAGAAATATACGCAGGCCCTTGTTGAGTTTTATGGTCACAACTATGATTGGGGAAAAAAAAATATGTGTTAATGATTACTAATTTGATTCTATATTCCCTTTTCAACCCAAATCATATTCTATGAGGCAATTTTGGAATGTTTTATGAAGTCTAATTGTTTTCGGAATATCATCACTTTTTGTAATTATGGAACAAACAAAATCAAGATTCTAGTGGTTCCCAAATTCATCAATAGCCTGACATTCTTGGAGTTATGTTCAAAAGTAAAAATTTCAAGGGATCCAAATACCTCAAACTCTCTAACACGGTTCAATGGTTCTCTCTTTTTATTCTTTGATATGATTAGCAAAGCATCGTAGAGAATGTATTGTTTCCTCTGTTTGTTTCCATCAAAAGGATAAACCTAAGGAAGACCATGTATGCATAGCTAATGAAGATGCCACATAATTCTAATATTTTCAATGTGAAATAGAAAGGATAAAAATTTTGTCAGGAGCAATTCCCAATCAATATAAAGATGTGAGAAATAGATGACTTGATATATTTTAGAAGAATGTCAGACTAGTTGGATTAAATTTCCTACCAAACTCTAACCATGAAATTTGATCTCTGGGTTGATATAATAGTTTCCACTATTGTGCAACATGCCAAAAATGTACACTACAGTCTTCTTTGCAACATTGGTCCATTTGATAGGTCACACTGACCTGACTAGTAGAGCCTAGATGGAATTAAATAGAGTTTGAGTATATCTATGAAAGAACTAAAGTTTTAGTATAGTATGGTGAAACACATCATGGGGGAATGGTAGTTGCTTTTGACGCTATAAACCAGTTGTGAGCGAGCACCTTCCAGGCCCAAGAACTACATGAAACCATGATTGGGAAGTCATGGAATCTTATCAAAGGCTTTAAAATTTCAAACAAATAGAATTGGTAGGAGAAATAATAAATGGTGAATAATTTATCAGATTAAAATAGATGGTAGTTATGTAACTTCCTACAACAGAAGTGAAAGTAGAAGATAGGAATCACAACTATTTGAATAAGGGATCGAGTTCAATGTTTTGGAACATCCTCAAAATCATATTTTGCACGAATAATTTGAGCCTTTCTCCCCTCATTCAGTTCTTTGCAAGAATGGAAAGTGGAAGCTATTAGGATTAGGGAGCACCGAGAGCAGGAGTGAATCGATGCAGTAGTATTATTTAATTTCCTCCTCTAAAACCAAAACTTAATGCACAAATTAAATGCATGTAAACCAAATAAGATACACAAAATGAACACCATAACAACATAATTTGTTATCGAGGAAACCCTAGTTAAGGGAAAAACCCTAGTGGGGATGATACCCATAAATATCTCACTATTGTAATAATAAGTTCCCTATTAAAGGGATAATTATTGTTATCCTAAATTTGTATATGCGAGATAATAATCATAAATAATAAAAATTGCATTAAGGTACACCTCTTAAACATTATTGTTCAACTAATCAAGATGAAATACATTGCTATTGCATTCATATTATTAGTTTTATTGTACTCTAAGCATTGATCACATTCAAATTTTCAAATTCATGATTGATCATTACATTGTGCATTTAAACTGAATTTAATAGATAAATGTTGTTTTCATATTACATCTTTCATATGGGAACTTAGAGGAATTTTCAGAAAAGAAAGCATGATAGAAGCATGAGTAGGGGTCCATGCATTACCTTGTAGGGTCTTCTACATTTAGGCGCTGGTTGTCTGAGCTTTGTCCAAGTCTTCATGGGGTGATCCCACAAAAGTGTGTCCCAATTTTTGGGATGAAGGATTTCGGACTTCCAAAATTTTTTTATTTTTGGTGGCTTCGAGTGAAGTAACATCTTCGCGCGAAGTGATTAAGAGGCTTCACATGAAGTACCCTGCATGGGGTACTTTGCACAAAGTAAAGGCTTCAAGTGAAGTAGCCCACGTAGGGTACTTGACACAAAGGATGACTTCACGCGAATCCATTTTTCACCAGAATTTATATAAAAATTTTGGCAACCCATTTCATTTTCATTATTTACTGTCAAAGATTTTATGGACCTAGGGCTTAGAGTGAATCAGTGACGACCAGTGCAAGATCAGCAGCTCCTGAGCTTCTTTGACCTCTTGTGATTGTTAGTAGTATCAGGTACACACATTTTTCCCATTTTTTATTGTAAATTATATGTTTTATATTTATTTTAGTTAATTATTTGTTTTAAATAATATTTAGTTTATAGAAATGTTAGAAAATGATAGTTGAATTTTAGAATATGTTAGAAAATGATAGTAGTATGTTAGAAATTTATAGTAGAATGTTAGAAAATATTAGAAAACGTTAAAAACTCGTAGTATAAATGTTAGAATATGTTTGGAAATGTTAGAAAATTGTAACTTAGTATACATTAGAAAATATTAGAAAACTATAACTTGGTAAACATTAGAAAATATTAGAAAATTATAACTTAGTATACGTTATAAAACATTAAAAAACCATAATTAGAGTGTAACTTAGCATACATTAGAAAATTGTTACTTAGTATACATGTTAGAAAATATTATAAAATTGTAACTTAGTATATACATTAGAAAATATTAGAAAATTGTAACTTAGTAAACATTAGAAAATATTAGAAAATTATAACTTAGTACATACATTAGAAAACATTAGAAAATCGTAATTAGAATGTAACTTAGTATACATTAGAAAATTATAACTTAGTATATACACTAGAAACCTTTAGAAAAATGTAATTAGAATGTTAGCAAATGTTATAAAAAATGTAACTTAGTATGTTACAAAATGTTAGAAAATGATTATAAAAAATCATAACTTAGAATGTTAGAAATTAAAAATAATCATTTTTTAGTTTCTTTTCAAGTTAGTAAATTAATTATGAACATCTATATCTTTATCTCTCTAAATTATGTACATATATGTTTTAGAGTTACACATGTATATATGTTATTCATGTAGAGTTAGATGTTAAAATTTACATGCCTTAGTACATGTCCTAGTACGTGCTTTAAGACACTTAGAGGACCCAAGTAACTTAGACCTTAGGACCCCAACATTGACATTTAAACCTTTTTAAGATACCAAGTAGGACCCTTAAACATGTAACTATACCCATATCGAACCCTAACATGGAACTCTAATAAATTAACCCTAACATAAATCAACATAAACTCTAACGTTAGTTACCCTAACATGAAACCTTAACCATATTGAACCCTAACATGTGACTCTAACATGTGACTCTAACATGAAACTGAAACAAAAATCTTGACATAAATTCTAACATTAACCCTAGAACATGAAACCTTAACCATATTGAACCCTAACTTGAAACTTTAACATAAAATTTTAACCATATTGAAATCTAACGTGAAACCCTAAAATAAAACCTTAACCATATTGAACACTAACATGAAACCCTAACAAGTAACATTAACCATATTTGACTCTAGCATGAAACCCTAATATGAAACCTTAACCATATTGAACCCTAACATGTAACTCTAACAAATTAACCCTAACATGAAACTGAAACATAAATCTTGACATAAACTCTAACATTAATCCTACAACATGAAACCTTAACCATATTGAACCTAACATGAAACCATAACATGAAAACTTAACCATGTATGAAACCCTAACATGACGTAATAGGAACCTTTAGATGTAATAAGACCTTTAAGACCTAATAGGACCCCTTAAGACCTAATAAGATCACTTACTTGACCTAATAGGACACCTTAAGACCTAATAAGACCACTTACTTGACGTAATAGGACCTATTAATTCCCCTTAGTACATCCAAGGACCCTTAAGACCTAATAGGACCCCTATTGTGACATAACACTCTTTAAGAACTCTTAGGGTCTTTAAGACCTAGAATAAGACCACTTAACACCTAATAGGACCCCTTAAGACCTAATAAGACTGAACTTAAGACCTACTAGTAAATCCAATGACCCGTTAGACCTGTCAAGACCAATCTAGTACATCCAAGGAACCTTTAGACCTAATAGGACCCTTAAGACCTAATAGGACCCCTTAAGACCTAATAAAATCACTTACTTGACCTAATAGGTCCTATTAATACCCCTTAGTAGATCCAAGGATCCTTAAGACCTAATAGGGCCCCTATTGTGACACAAAAATATTTAAGAACACTTAGGATCTTTAAGACCTAGAATAAGACCACTTAAGACCTAATAAGACCCCTTAAGACCTAATAAAATTGAACTTAAGACCTACTAGTAAATCCAACGAACGTTTAGACCTATTAATACCAATCTAGTACATCCAAGGAGCCTTTAGACCTAATATGACCCTTAAGACCTAGAATAAGAACACTTAAGACCTAGAATAAGAACACTTAAGACCTAATAGGGCCCCTTAAGACCTAATAATACCCCTTAAGACCTAATAAGACTAAACTTATGTATTCATCTATATTTTTTCCATTTTACATGCAATTATAACATGTAATCAAGTACTTAATTGTTAACACTTAACTTTCATGCATGTCACATCTAGATGGCCTCTCAAGATGTACCTACACATGATGTACCAGCTCAAGGTGCACCTCGCACTCCTGATCTGGCGAGCATCTTTCAACCAGCTTAGATAGAGATGGATAGACTTAGACACAACATCCATACATCTAAACCATATGGCATCTATAGAGATATTTGTGTCATTATATTGAAGAGTTTAGAGGATATGATTGCTTGATTGAGATCCCACTCTTCTTTCACACCACGGGTTCTAGATACTACTTTTTAGAGTTGAGAGAAGCGGTATCGCGTGACATTTCCTTGGAGATGGTCAAGAGCCGTGTCCCCAAGGAAATCATCAAATGAGAGGTCTTCCCATTTTATGATGGGAAGGCCAGGGTGAGGGAATATTAGGTTACATAGTGTGATATTCCTTAGATTGCATGCATGATATACCCTCATTTTCTTGCAGCACATGGTCATTATCCTAATAACGACTAGATTTCATTTTATTTTGTAGAATAGTTATACACTAAGTTCCATTTGGGACTCAAGGTCAACTATTTAGATCTTCCTAGATATTACGGTCAAGGGTTCAGTAGAGTTGCCGACCGTGATCTATACAGTAGGGTTGATTGAGTTGTACGTACTCGTAGAGAGCTAGTTGGGCACATGACTCCAACAGTGGCATGGGTGATGGCTGCTACTGCAGATAGAGTGGTCATTGCTTCCTTGAGGGGAGTAGTGGATAGGATAGGGGAAATTTCATCTACAACCACCTCCATCACTTTGGATACAATGGGAAGATATATTTTTCCTAGACCGAGTTGAGGCAGATCATCTACTAAGGCTTCATCTAGTATTGTTGTAGGGGTCAATCATGAGGCATATAGAGCTTTTGGTCTTCCTCCACCTCATGAGATTTGAGTGCTTTCTAGCCATCATAGTCATTTGGATGTGGCACTTTACTTTTTGGAGGATCTCCTATAGTCGTATTCTTATATTGCAGGCATGCAGAGTATCCCATCACATTCAATTAGAGATGTCATCAGTCTTTTGCGGGGTCTTTTCATTCCACCGATACAGGATACACCATCTAGTTAGGCACAACACTCTGCAGAGCACTCTGCACCATCTAGTCAGGCATAGCACTTTGCAAAGCTCTCTGCACCATCTAGTCAGGCACACCACTTTGCAGAGCACTTTGCACCATCTAGTCAGGCACATCATAGTTCATAGCACTTTGCACACACAGTTCAGTCTACAGCTGTAGATCCAGGTATACGGGTTGGAGATGTATGCATCACACCTGAGGACCTAGAGATATTTGATGAGTATTTGCACAGGTTGAGTTAGGTGGACTCTGGCAGTGATATTGGATCATTTATGTAGTTTTTATTTCCTCCTGGTGGTTCAGGCTCTACAAGACTCCCCTCCCAGCTACACACACCCCTACACTCCTCATTAATAGAGATATTCAGGACTGGAGGTGGTGTGGGTGATGTTGGTTTGGTTGATGATATAATGGTGCAACATGTTGATGATCCTCTTGGTCCTGAGACCCAGGTATATAAAGTTTTCTTTTCTCCTTTCCAAGAGTTTTAGTGAACAATTATTTGTAGATGTGTGTATTGATGTTTTTCAATGTATAATATTTTGCAGGCACATTTAGTAGAGCACATTATCTCTATTGTGGGCTTAGAGAATCTTCATATGACACCTACTAGTGCTTGGCTAAAAAATCATCTCAGAAACACATGGCATTGGACTTCTACTTCAAGATTGGACACCCTAACTGGCTACTATGTAGATTATTTAATATCATTTAATTATCAACCAGGGACGTAAACTTGGAATGGTGTTTGCAAATTATATGCTTCAAACCTCCTTGATTCTCATGGCTAAACCTATGGAATCGAAATACATTATGCTTCAGGAATCTATACTATCTCAATTGAATGCAATTATGCTAAGAAAATAGTAATCACAAGTAGGGGTTACTCTTCTCGCCTATGATGCAGGAACAGTGCACCAGTTCTATTACTAGTGGCTATAGGAACAACAGAGTTCTATTTACTTCTTAATGAGAAAGGAAATAAATTCTAATTTAATAAAACAATTCACTCACCAAGTGGCCCCCCTTGGATGAGTGAATAGAAATGCAATCAAGATAAGAGACTGAAACTCAAATTTTGCACTCTATTCATTCATTGAGGAAATGTACTTGGAAAATAAATAGTGCTACAATGCCAAATTCTATTCCAGAAATTATATCAACTAACTCCCCTTGTGGAACTACAAAATTCCACTTATTTAAGGAGGAACTACACTACTACCTAAATCTAGGATCACTCCATTAATGAGGATCGCTAATAGATACATCATGCTCATAATAGAAATCTCAAACAACAATAGTAGGTCTTCAAGTTCTTCCTAGAATATAACATGCAGTGGTTCTAGATCTACGTGCGGTGTCTACTCAGGAACTAAACTGACTCTTTCCTCCATGATATTTCTATGACATGCCCATCTTCAACAACTTTACTTAATTCCTTTCTTTATACTGGCACTTCTGAAGGTAATGGTTGTTGTTGACACTTTCAACACCATGCTAGAATTCCTGAATGTGCCATGACTTGACTCCTACAAAATGGTTAGCATACATAACGTCTAACACATAAATATATTTTATCATTTAATACTAAGAAAGAAGTGTGAGATGTCATTCAATATTCTTGTACAACATTTGTCTATAGGAAGGAGACTACCCATAAACATAGCACAGGGAAAAGGACTATCTATTCAACATGCAATCATTGTTGTCCTGCAACTTCTATCCATTAGTTCCAAGAAAAATACATTATGTTTTTACCATCCATTTTAGCTACTTATGTCTTTACATATAAAACATATAAAAACCATAAGTTTAAAGTTTCTTCTTTGAAAAAAAAATGTTGAAAAAGGAAAGTAAACACATGGAAAAGATGGCTTTTTGAGAAGCTCATCATTCCCCCAAACTGCACTATTGCTGGTCCCCAGCAATCATGGAATTATGGATCCTGGCCCTAAACCTTAGGTCACTAGCAGTCATCTCATCTGGTTCATCAACAACATAATTGAAGTATCCATGGATGTTCCAAAGTCTGTCCCACCTTTGTCTTTCCTTAACCGTATCATTCTCTTCTGCATTCTCATTTACTGCCAGCAAAGGCTGTAGGAAGATTGGAGGTTGAAACCTTAAGGGCATCCAATAATTTAGTTGTGTGCAGCCCAAAATTATAAACCATGGGACACAACGAGTAGCAAGAGTTAAATTTTGTGGAGAATGGGGTTCCCTAATTTTTAAGTCACGGGACATCCTTATCCACCTCTGCCTACAAGCTACAATCGCGGCCTCAAAATATTGTGAAGAATGTTGTTCCCAATCTACATATACCTGTTCTCTTACTGGAAGAACCTTGCGAGACCCTCTAGGTTTCATCATGATTGAGATCCAATCAAGGAATGTCCGCCTAGATATTTGAACTTCAGGCCTCATCATAAGGGGTGTATCTATCTCACTACTTAGATATGGGAGAGCTTGATGCTCTCTGCTAATCTCATTCTAAATATAGGACATAACTGCCCTCAACTGCACATCTCCTATGTAAAGAAGTGAATTCCACTCTCTATTGTCAGGCATATCTAGATTGTGTAGATATAATTCACATAAAATATTTTTGATGGGCATAGGTTCTGACCGAAAGGAATCATAGAAGTCGTGAGGTGTAGCAATGGAAGGATTTAATCCCTCAACAATCCTTTTCAATTGAAAGTTAACAAATTGTTCCTTAAGGAACAATGCATAAACTGGAGAAGGTGACCTACATGCCATTGCTGCAGGAATCAATTCAGTGATCTGCTCAATTATCCTCTCCAATACTACAATCTGATTTGTTTTCTTCTCAAGTTGACAAGCCTGCTCCTCAATTATCATTTTTAATTTCTATGTCTCTAGTTCCCATTGTGTCTTTTCCCAGGTGATATTTCAGTACAAAATCAATCCTACTGCTAATGGTGTGGATAAATCTGAGGGTGGCATGGGTTCTTGCTAAAGAACATTAATCCACCCGGATGTAGTTTGATAGATCTTTACTTCCTCCACATTAGTAAAAGTAGCCCCTTTCCCATTGTCACAAGTTTTTACTAAGTTATCTGCTTGGAAAGATTCATCAATGGAAGGTTTTCCTTTCCAAATGAGAAGGGTTTTTATCAAATTATTCACTTGGGATGATTGAGCTGCCTTGGCTAATGTGTGCAATCCATCCTTGCTCAACTATTCAAACACTTCTTCTACATTGTCCTCATTTACTGTAGGAAATTCATCAGGAGGAAGATTCTCTAAACTGTCATCAGAATCTTGACCAGAATTATTGCGAAATCCCTCTGTTTCTAAAGAATCCTTAGCATTGTCCACAAGGATGTATTCAGCTTGTGGATCAGCTATAGCTTCGTCATCCACAATGTGGGCTAGGGTATCACTATCTTCTGTGTTTTAAGCCATTGCCTCTGAAGAGGATTTTTCTACAGATTCAGAGGATTCAACATTTATAATTGAATTAGGGCTTTTTCTTTCTTTACTAGCACTAGCAGAAAGTCTAGCACTCTTCCTCACAGGGGTTTGAAAAGAGCTCATAGGTTCCTTGCATTTATTTTTGGTGCAGGACGCCTCCCCTGTAATGGCTATAGGAGGTTATTTTGGTGTTGCCTCCTTGGAAGAAGGCAAGGGTTCCTCAGGAATCTTATTCATATTTTCATTATCAGCTGGCTATTGTTCTGGAGTCATATCCTTTGTATCTATGGTTTTATCTTTTCCCTTTACAACAGTAGACCTAGTTTCTTCAGATGGTGAAGTGTCAAGAGTGGTAGAAGCTTCTCTAGTTTTTCTTTCCTTTTTATCAGAGCAGGCTCTTTTCCTAGATAGGGTAGGTCTAAAGGAGGATTATTAAGGAACGGGTTTTGTTTTATGGATTACTTTACGAACCCCCATTGCCATGTTAACCCTACTACCTACACCCTGGCCTCTCAGACCAACCACCCTAGGTGCTAAATCTTCCATAACCAAGAATTCCTTCCAAGTCCCAATTGACTGTTTAATTAACTCCCTCTCTACAACTATCTTAATTAAACAGTGATGGGAAATAGATTACGCTTTTCCTGACTGAACATGAGACACCTACTTTTTCACAATATTAAAAAGAAAACTAGGTAAGTTTACTGGCCTATTTTCATGGCAGAGGGCGCTCAAAATCTTGAAATGCACTCCATGCAGGTACTTTTAATGTCCTTCACAGGTGAAGTAGGATATTATAAATGTGTTCAGCTGAAAAAAAACCATGGGTAATGACATTCTTGAAGTGCCCTGCCTCTTATCAATCTCCAACTGTGGGTCACTATGGATGGTAAATTGTGCCCTAACCGAGCGCAAGTCAATATCCTTTGTCCACTTTTCCCCTTCCTATGGAAATTTTGTAACCTCTACCATGATATCTTCTAAACATTCAACCCTCAGACCCTTCACTACTGCAAACCCATTTTTCAAAGTATTTAGAAATTGAAAAGCAATTTCATCATCGAAGCCATTAAGGCTTAAGCAGTAATCCAACCATCCCCGTTTATGAAATAACTCATAGGTAGCTGGGTCCCCAAGAAACACTTGATGATCCATTAGCTCGTGCCTCTAGAGGTCTCGACCCATTGCAAATGATAAAGAAAATAGCTCTGCAAGATATGCTCAGTTGCTACAGAAAATTGAAAAATGGAGGCCTTCTTAGGGACGCAAGATGTTTTTATTTTATTTTCTGAGAAAAACTGAAGTATAGGATAGCTTTTAATTCTAAGAAAGCAAGCATTCACATGTGTTAAGGTTCACCACCCAAACACATCACAAAAATTATCATTATTAAGTGAACCTTACTTTAATTTTCTTTCAAATCAACTTTTAAATCATGATGACTTAACCACTGAAGGACAAATAAGCTCCCACATGAGGGCGGTCACCATGAAAAGACAAGAAAGAAATAAATTTTTTTCCTTTTCACTTGCTAAAATCAATTTGGAAGTATTGAAACAAGCATGAATTAAATAACCCCTTTCCCCAACTAAGTATAAGGCATGGGTCCCACCAGGCCGTTGCGTGCAAGAATAGAACAAGAAAAGTACACTCATTTCAAAATAATAAATGAATAAAATAAGTTATGTGCAAAAGTATATGTTACTAACCTAAGGTGTTGTAGGAAGAGTGTAATGTTAGGTGACACACACTAATGGAGTGATGCGGCAGTGCGAACACATGGAAGAGAGAGAGGTGATGCGAATTTTTATTATGAAGAAAGCAAATGACGGAAGTGAAATGTTTATTATGGAAGCTGGAATAAAATCACAGCTTGCCAGAAATCTGGGTGGAAGACCTAGATGCTTCTACTATAGGAAGGGTGTTGTTTGAGTTCTACTGGAACTGTTGTAGGAAGTCCTGACGACTCTCAAGCTTGTGATATATCTTTAGACAATGCCTATTAACAAGGAGTTTGAATCTGATAGGATCAATTGTAAAGATTTGAATGGCACCATTATCAAATACTAAGGCTATCTCATAGGGCCCTAACCAATGGGCTTGAAATTTTCCAGGAGTATGCTAATATATTGAATCATAGAGAAATGCCCAATAGCCAATGGAAAACTTTTATCTTTTATGAATTTGTCATGCCACTTCTTTCGCTGCTTTTGAATCAGTTCTATCTTATGAAGTGCAGATTTCCTATATTCATCCAATCCATTGAGTTGCAGGAGCCTATCCTCTTGTGCTTTGTTGAGGTTAATATCCAATTCCAATGCCGTCCTGAGAGTCTTATGGTGAAACTCAGTAGGCATGGATGCATATTTCCCATAGACCAACTCAAAAGGAGTGAATCCAGTAGTGGTTTTCCAAGTTGTGTGGTAAGCCCAGATGGCTTCAGGAAGTCGAGTAGCCCAATCGTTTTTTTGAATGGAAACTATTTTGGTCAGAATGGCCTCTATCTCCCAGTTTGTGATCTCAGCCTATCCATTGGCCTGAGGATGGTATGGTGAAGATTTACCATGCCTCACCATGTACTCATTCATCAATTCAACAATAAGTTTAGAGGTGAACTATGCCCCTTGATCTGTTACTATTTTTTAAGGCAATCCAAACCTAGTAAAAATAAATTCATATAGAAACTCTGCTGCCTTATGGCCCCTTGCATGCCTCATTGCTTTTGCTTCAACCCATTTTGTGGTGTAATCAGTGCATACTAAGATATAAGACTTACCATGTGAATATGGCTCAATGGGGCCGACAAATTCGATGCCCCACTTGTCAAATAGTCTTACCACCACCTGAGGCTATAGTGGCATTTCATTAGTCTTTATGGGATGTCCCATCCTTTGGCATCAGCTATAGTGTCGGGTATGCTTAGCTGCATTTTTATGTAATGTAGGACAATAATAACTGGTTTTCAATACCTTGTATGCTATTCTTTTTTTGGAAAAATGGCCACCACATGGCTCATCATGACATGCCCAAAGGATGTCATAGGTTTCATCTTCGCGGACACATCTACGGGTGACTTGATCAGGACCTATGTAGAACATAAATCCAGATACCCATGAAAAGTTGAAACTTTTCTCAGCCAGTAGTCATCATTCACAGGATGAGAAATGAGGTGGTTCTCATTCTGTAGCAAGGTAGTTGGCGATGTCGACATACCACAGATTGTAAGTTGCAAGAGAGAATAGGTGCTTGTCTGGGAAGTTGTCATCAATTTCTGTAGGATCATCAGGAACTTGTAATCTAGAGAGAAAATAAACAATGGCATTAGCTTTTCCTAGTTTATCAATGATAGTTATATCAAACTCCTACAGGAGGAGTAACCACCTGGCTAACCTACAAGAAATGGCGGTTTATTCATCAAGTATTTGATCGTTGAGTGATCAATATAAACAAATGCTTCATAACCAGTTATGTAATGTCTGAATTTATTTAATGCATAGATTATAGCAAGAAGTTACTTCTTAGTAACAGTATAATTTAGTTCTGCACCTTGCAAATTTTTGCTGATGTAATAAATGGTGTGCTCAACTATTCCTTCTTTTTGACCTAGCACTACCCCAATTGCATAGTCAGATGCATCTATGTGGATATGAAAGGGCAACTTCCAGTCTGGTCCTCTAAGAATAGGGGTCTTTGTCAACACATCCTTCAACTACTAGAATGATGACGCACAATCTGTTGTCCTTTAAAATTTTGCTTCTTTCTTCAATAGATTATATAATCGAGTGGCAAGTTGGCTGAATTTCTTGATAAATCTCCTGTAGTAACCACCATGACCAAGAAAACTCTGGACATCCTTCTGCTTTGTTGGGGTTGGGAGTGTGACGATTACTGCAATCTTTGCAGGATCAACTTGGATACCAAAGGATCAGAGGTAATGCCCTAAGACAACTCCCTCCTCCATCATCATATAAAACTTCTTGCTATTAAGTGAGAGATTGTAGTCCTGACATATTTGAAGAACTTTTTCCAAATTAGCATAAGCCTCTTCAAATGTAGTTCCATATGCAGTAAAATCATCCATGTATATTTCAACACAATCAGCAACAATGTCAGAAAAATGGCTTATCACTACCCTCTGGAAAGTAGCAGGTGCATTACATAACCCAAATGGTAAGATAGGATAAGAAAATGTTCCCCATGGATAGGTGAATGTTGTTTTATCCTAGTTTTCTAGTGATATCTGGATCTGGTTGTAGCCACTGAAACCATCCAAGAATGAAAAATACTTTTTTCCAACAAGGTTGTCAAGTACTTGGTCAATAAAGGGAAATGGAAAGTGATCCTTCTTGGTTTCTTTATTAATCTCCCTATAGTCCACACAAACTCACCATTTTCCACCTATCTTGGGGACAATTACAAGAGGGGAGACCCACTGACTGTCAAAAATCGGATATATGAAGCTAGCTTGGAGAATTTTTTGCAATTTTGCCTTGACTACATCTCTTAATGTAGGGTTTATTCTTCTTTGAGGTTGCCTAATAGGACTGGACTCAGGACTAATATAAATCTTATGAGTACACAATTTTTGGTCAATCCCCTTCATGTTACTATAGTCCCATGCAAAAGCTTACTAACTCTTTTGCAAAAGATGGACAAGGCTAGACATCTGAGATTCAGTGAGATTCTTATTGACATTCAATTCTCTACCTAAGGCAATCTGCACTCTTTTAACTTTATCCAACATAAGAAATTCTACAAAAGAAGGTGACTTTATTTCATGGGGTAACAAAGTATGGAGATAATCAGGTGCTGCAGGAAACTTGGATGAAGACTTCTTCAGAAATATGATTTGTAGATAATATTTAGGGTCATGACATGAGGGTTCTTTAGAGCCATACTGGTTTGTAAGGATTTCTAATAGTATGCCATCCTCCTCCTATGAGACCATGAATGGATTTCTACCAATAACTATAAGCTAGTGTATTGAATTGGCTTCAAGGGGGGCATCTCCTAGATTTGGCCATACAACTTGGTCAAGTTCAGCTTGAGATTTGGCTAGAGAATACATGGTTAATTTCTTAGTATTAATACCATCAGATATGGTTATTTTTCCTGAGTGGCATGCAATGCAAGCATCTATTGTGGCTAACCAAGGCCTTCCGTGGATTAATGGATACCCTCCTAGTGTGTCTTTGGGAGACATGATGATGAAATCTGAGGGGTAGTCTAAGGAATCTAGTGTGACAAAAATATCCTCTACCATACCATCTGGTTTGACAGTTGAATTATCAGCTAACTGGAGATTAGTGGGTGTTTCCCTCAACCCAACGATACTAAGCCTTAACAACACATCCATATTCATAACATTAATAGAGGCTCCTAGATCAACCAAGACATTCTATATTTGTATACCATTAATGTGAATGGTAACCACTGGACTCCCTAGATCAGAGTATTTAGGCATCAAGGCTTTACTAAGCATGAGATCAGAAAGTTGTCCAAGAACATGGATAGTATTAGGATCTTTCTTCTTCCTACCAGGGTGCTTGATACAAACTTCCTTGATTGATTTATTTTACATTGGAATTTCCTTGAGGGCATCTAATAATGGTATTTGGACAGTCATTTGCTTTAGTTGGTCAATTAGATCATTTTCAATAGTATTCTCTTTAGGGGATACTGGAGGTTGGGACAATCTCTGCAGAAAAGGTGGGATTTTCTCAACTGGAATAGGTGGTGCAATAGGTGGGACAACAGTATTTTGATTGTCTGAAGCTTCCTCAGTATTAGAAACATCAGTTATTATGGGTGCTCTTGGTGCAGGAAATGTGGTCCCTGATCTTAGGTGGATGTCATTCACTTGCAGTGAATAGGCTTGCTGCTTGTTATTTGGATTTGGATTTGGTTGCGCAGGTAGTTGTGGTTTCTGAGGAATATTATTGGCTATAGGAGGCAGAGGCATAATAGCTTTTTGTTGAGGTGGAGGCATAATAGCTTGCTTCTTATTAGGCTGATTGGGTCCCCACTGAGGTTGTTGTTTCCAGTTACCATGTGGTTCCCATTGGTTATTCTGATGCGGCTGCTGGTATGGATTAAACTGTTGTTGATAGTTCTGGTTATACTGTGGCTACTAAAAGTTCTAGTTATTCTATGGCTACTGGTTAGGCCAGTTATTATTCCAATTCTGTCCTTGAGGGACAGAATTGTGGGGGTTTTGATTGTGCCATTGATTACTATTATTATTATTATTATTATAACCAAAATGATTTAAGGGGTCTTGAGGCATACCTTGTCTTTGAGCCCATGGTCACCTTTGTGCCATGTAAAAGACTTCTCCATTCTCCTCATCTATTACTTTGAACTCGGTGGGCATTGAGGTAGTGTCCACAGATGCAAAAAATTTGCATTTACAATATCTTTCCTTCTCCTTGCAGTGGGAGCAAAATTCAGCCAACATAGCTTCTGTGTCCTCTTTCTTCCTTTGGGATTGCATGGTGTCCAACTCAGTGGCCATGTCATTGATAATGTCCTACTTGAAGTCAGACAGGAGGCTGGACAGTTCTATCTTAGACACCTTGGAGCCATTTATCTTTTGAGGTAGGTCCCTTAATCCTCTTCATTTTTTACTATAGCCCTTGAGTAATTCATACATATGGTATTGATCTTTGCCCAGTTTTTCTGGGTGATGTTTCCACCAGCCATAAGGTCCAAGGCTTCTATGCTTTCTTCATTGACACCTTTGAGGAACAGATGTTTCTGCAATTCCTCATTCAACTAGTGTTGAGCATTGCGTTGCAAGTTAAACATAAGCTTGGAAACATAGTCTTCCAAGGTTTCATCCCCTTTCTACGACATCTTGAAGATGTCATCTCCTTTTAAATATCGTCCTCTACAGTATTCTTTGTATTTTGAAAGAAACATGTTGCTCATGGCATTCCAATTTTCTATGACATTAGCTTCGAGGCTCATGAACCACCTTAGAGTGGCCTTTTTAAGAGTTGACAGAAAAAAATTCATCTTATGGGAATCATTTGTGTAGTCCTAGCTCCTGTAGAGGATATCAAACTCAAAGAGGAAGCTCTCTGGATCTTTAGTGATAAGTCCATAGAATTTTGGCAGTGCAGCAACTAGAATGCTCTTCAGGTTTTGGTTACCTTGTTGAGGAGGAATTGGGAAGGGAAAGGTAGGCTGAGCCATCCTTGGAGTGGGACCTATTTTCTACTGTGGTTGTTGCTGGTATATAATAAGAGCTAATGGGTTGTCTTGATACCCAGTCTCCTCAAAAAGGACTTCTAAATGTAGCGATTCTTCGGAGGATGAAGGTGATGAAATTTCTCCTTGGGCATCTGCAAATGGATTTTCAAATAGGTCTTCTTCTTCACTATCTAGTTGGGGTTCTTCGGGATCGAGGTTAAAAAGATCAAATGGTTAAGCTTGGTATTGAAGAGGATGGAATCTTCCACAAGGATCTCTTCTTCTATGCATAAAATGCTTGCTTGAAATTAAATCCTAGATTATAAAAACTGGAATCATGAACACCAAAGTAGGCTTGAACTAACACCATCCCTGGTAGCGGCACCAAAAATGATTGGCTAAACAATCGTCTCAGAAACACATAGCATTGGACTGCTACTTTAGGATTGGACACCCTAAATGGCTGCTATGTAGATTATTTAATCTCATTTAATTATTGACTAGGGATGTAAACTTGGAATGGTGTTTGCAAAGTATATGCTTCAAACCTCTTTGATTCTCATGGCTAAACCTATGGAATCGAAATACATTATGCTTCAGGAATCTATACTATCTCAATTAAATACAATTATGCTAAGAAAAGAGTAATCATGAGTAGGGGTTACTCTGCTCGCCTATGTTGCAGGAATAAAAGAGTTCTATTTACTTCTTAATGAGAAAGGAAATAAATTTGAATCTAATAAAATGATTCACTCACCAAGTGGGTCCCCTTGGATGTGTGAATAGAAATGCAATCAAGATAAGAGATTGAAACTCAAATTATGCACTCTATTCATTCATGGAGGAAATGTACTTTGAAAATAAATAGTGCTACAATGCAAAATTCTATTCCAGAAATTATATTAACTCACTCCCCTTGTGGAACTATAGAATTCCACTTATTTAAGGAGGAACTACACTACTACCTAAATCTAGGATCACTCCATTAATGAGGATCACTAATAGATACATCGTGCTCATAACAAAAATCTCGAACAGCAATAGTAGGTCTTCAAGTTCTTCCCAGAATATAGCATGCAATGGTTCTAGATCTACATGCCGTGTCTACTCAGGAACTGAACTGACTCATTCCTCCATGAGAGTTCTACGACACACCCATCTTCAACCGCTTTACTTAATTCCTTTCTTTATGTTGGTGCTTCTGAAGGTAATGGTGGTTGTTGACCCTTTCAACGCCATGCTAGAATTCTTGAATGTGTCATGACTTGACTACTACAAAATGGTTAGCATACATAACTTCCGACGCATAAATATATTTTATCATTTAATACTAAGAAAGAAGTGTGAGATTTCATTCAATATTCTTGTACAACATTCGGCTACAGGAAGGAGACTACCCATAAACATAGCATAGGGAAAAGGACTATCTATTCAACATGCAATCACTTATATCCTGCAACTTCTATCCATCAGTTCCAAGAAAAATACATTATGGTTTTACCATCCATTTTACCTACTTATTTCCTTACATATAAATATATAAAAACCATAAGTTTAAAGTTTCTTGTTTGAAAACAAAATGCTGAAAAAGAAAAGTAAACACATGGAAAAGATGGCCTTTTAAGAGGCTCATCAACTAGTGGTCAGGTAAGTTTTAAATATACATGTAGGTTTAAGAAAGCATGTGTATACTTTTACTTTACATAATATATTACTATGCACATGTATATATGTTACGAACTATTGTACTAAATTTGCAGGAGTCAGTTGCTGCTTTAGAGTCAGAGGATGATTGTGACACTCGGGTAGAGGACATTACCTCTAGTGTTGGCTTAGAGCACCTTCATAAGAGAGATTCCGCAGATGTGACACCTACTAGTGGTCAAGTAATTTTTAAATATATGTAATTTTAAACATGCATTTATAATGTTTCAATTATTTTACATTAATATATACATGTGCATTTATATTCGCAGGGATCAGTTGCTGCTTCATAGCCAGAGCATGGTCGTGGTAGTTTGTTAGAGGGTCGCTCTGTTTGCATGCTCCTAGATGACTCCCTAGTTTAGGAAATGTTGTACAAATATTTGATTTCTGACTCATTATATACATTTTATTATTATATGTTTGATATTTTAAGTTTATGATTCGAGACATATATAATTTATTAGCTGATTAGCTGATTTGATTAGATGGTTTCATCTGATTAGATGTTATGATTTGATTAGATGATTTCATTAAATTTGATATTTTCAGTTTATTATTTGAGACATATATTTATTAGTTGATTAGCTGATTTGATTAGATGGTTTCATTTGATTAGATTTTATGATTTGATTAGATATTATGATTTGATTAGATGAGTTCAAATTTGATTAGATGAGTTCAAATTTGATTAGATGAGTTCATTGGATTAGATGTTATGATTTGATTAGATGAGTTTATTGGATTTGACTATTTCATTTGATTAGATGTTATGATTTCATTAGATGGTTTAATTTGATGAGATTATTTGATTAGATGAACAATCAAAGCATACATTTAAGCAATCTAAAAAATGTCATTAGTAATCTAACGAATGTCTTAAGGGGATCTAGAATTAATATCATAAAAAATAACAATTTGATACATGTAACTAATGGACAATAACTATTCTAACTCATTCTAGAACTAATTTCATCATGTTTTAGGGTTCAAACTAATATCTTAAGGGGATCTTTAACTAATTTAAGAAATCGATAAAAACATATTGAACAATCAAAGCATACATACATATACATG
Source organism: Thuja plicata (assembly GCA_018584345.1). Taxonomy (NCBI): domain Eukaryota; kingdom Viridiplantae; phylum Streptophyta; class Pinopsida; order Cupressales; family Cupressaceae; genus Thuja; species Thuja plicata. Next base: position 2,858,835 of record MU226704.1, read on the forward strand.
CACATATATATAAGCATACATAAAATTTTATATATTAAAACCATTGAACTATCAAAAAATTATAGTCCATCATATGTTTAAATATAGATTGACAAAGTACATAGTCAATTTAATCCACAAATATCAAGTAGGTCCTAACACATAAAATGGGTACATACATATTATACTTTATAGACCAACTCAAGTGGTTCAAATCTTTCATGGAGAACATGTAATATTCTCTCATGATCCTCACTATCTAGTCTCCACTTACGACATCCACGTTGAGATTTAACTGTATGGAGACAAATGGAGGTGGCAACTACTAGGTGACTATATTGAAAGACCTTATTGTCTGGTTGGTAATAAACAAAGTGAATACCATGCTGAATTACGTTGATTTTCTTGAAATATGTTCCCTCTAAAACAACTGAACCTGCAATCACAAATTTTAACAATATAAATTTAAACAAACTAAATTTGAAATTTACATTAAAAGGTAAAAATTTAAAATTCATAAATTGAGTTCAATATATTTATGTTTAAAGCATACAAACCTATGGGGAACAACATTCCATCACTTTCTTCAGGTTCAAGTAACTTCATCCTCGCTGCAGTAAAACGTAGTAAAATCAATCAATGAAATCCTTGCTAAATCTTTTATTATTCTCCGTAAATTGCACTTGCTTCAAATGCCACTTAAATACATAATGGTAATTTATGGTAAAAATGATGCTAGTAGGCCACATCCACCACCAAGAGGAATTGGGTAACCCACCAGTGGAGGCCATGTGGTGTTTCCAATTGCAATTCACACAAAAGTTGAAATGGATAGAGCCCTTAGGTCTTCCATTTAGCGCCCAAATAAACCTTTGATTTTTAAACATTCTAAATTTTTTTATTGGCACCTCTCATTTCCCACATAAGGAGGTCCTTAGTATTCTTGGGCAGCTAAGTAACAACCCTCTAGCATCGTAATCCATCCATCTACAATCCTACAACATACATAGAATCAGCAACCGAATTCACCTCCATGTAAATATGTTTTATATTGGACTTACTAAAATGACCTATCAGACCTTTCATATCAGACAAGATAGGGTCAGCGCTCCAACCAGCCTGGGATTTTCCACAAACAGCCTCAACAATAATCTTGGAATCCCCTTCAATTTCAGTACTAGTGCAGCCAAAGTTAAGAGAAAAATTCAGCCCCCATAAGAGAGCCATACCCTCCGCCTGGTTAACCAAGTGGCCAATGAGGGGATCAGCATAAGCAGCCACCATTACCCCCCATTGATCATGTATGACTCCCCCTCTAGCTTGTAGCCTGACCCAGACAAACCCATCAAAATTAAGTTTGTGCCAAGAGGCCTAAGAGGGATCCCAAATAGTCTCATTTCTAGCTCTGAGTTTGGTGTTGTGAAATCTAGAAAAACCCTTACCCATTCCCCAATATTCATCAATCTTCTAGTCAAAACCGTTGGGGGGGAGATTTAGGCTTTTCCAACTTCCCACCAATAGATTTTACTTTAAAATTTTATACCTGAGATAGAAGACATCCTTTATAGTGATTTATGTATCTTTGAATATCCTATTATTGTGGTCCTTCCAAATGACCTATCAAAATATAGGGGGGATTTGGTTTCGCAAGAGTTTTATCAACGGGTATTATGAAGGCAAGTTTCATTCAAGTAGCATATCCTAGAGGTTGTGGTTTGAAACCCAAGGAAGGTTGAGTCTAGATAGGATCTCCTGCAATATCCCATAAGTGAACTCATAGTGAAGTATGATATGGTTAGTACTTTCCTTTCCTTTCCTACAGAGACATCATCTGTTGGTGAGGCTAAACTCTCTTTTGACCAGATTATCAAGGGTGAGAATTTTCCATGAAGAATTATCCACCAAGAGAAGTTAACTTTAGGGATTAACTAGGGTTACCAAACCTTCCTCCAATAAGAAGTGTTGGCATTGTCATTAATCAGCAAACTATAGGCCAATTTGACAGAAAACCTACCATGTTGAGTGTGTATCCATAACAATCTATCAGGTTGGTCAATAATAGGAATGCGGACCAAATGCAAAAAATCACTAACATTGGTTGCTAGGTTGGTTAGGTATGGTCTGTCATGAAGATGTGGGAGTATGTAAATCCACTTACCGTTGGAGATAAATTTGGAGACCAGAGAACCAATACCAAGGGTCAGAATGTTACTCAACTAAGAAAACTGAGAGTTCTCGAGAATGGTGTCGGCAGCCAAGGGTCATCCCAAAACTTGATCTCCCTACCATTTCCCAACAACCAGATGGTCCCCTTTTCCATGATACCTCTACATTTGAGAATACTATTCTAGATTTTTAAGCCTCCAGGGTGGCCCTACACCATGATGAGTTTACAGTAGCACCCCCATCCAGATACTTACCTTCCATGATTTTGCACCAATCAGCAGCTCCCCAAACCATGGTCCACACCATTTTGGATAGCACAACTCTAATAAGGTTGCATATTTTCCTTAAAACCAAGCCCCCTAAGGATTTGAGGAGACACACCTTATCCCAACAGACCAGTGGAAGGCATTTCTTTTCCTCTAACTTAGACCAAAGGAAGGTTCAGTAAATTTTTTAAAAACTTTCAGCCATGAAACCAGATATTTTAAAAATAGATAGAAAATAAACCAGAATGCCTTGTAGGGGTGTAGAAATGAGTTGTAGCTTACCGACATTACTTACAAGTTAACATTTCCATCCTGCCAGCTTCCTTTGGGTCCGTTCAAGAATAGTATTCCAGAAATCATTCTTAACATCTTTGACAGGCAATGGAAGGCCAAGATAAGTGGCATGAAGCTTATCAACCTGGCATCCCAGAATCTTCAAAAAATTTCTCTACACCAAGTTGTCAGTGTTAAAGAAGAACATTCTACTTTTGTGATAGTTGATATGCTGACCCAAAGCAAAAGCGTAATTTTCTAGTAGCTCCTTCCACATCCTAACTTCCTAATTCAGGAGGCTGCAAAGAAGAAGGTGTCATCCACAAATTTTTGTTGGATCACAGGTTGGAGAGTGGTAGCCGGCTTGATCCCCTCAATCACTTTGGATTGAGCCATCTACATCATGTTATGACCAAGGACCTCTAAAAGAAGAATAAAAAGGTAAGGAGACAGGGGGTCCCCTTGGAAAAGACCCTTACCTGGGGAGAATTTTGTACCAGGTTTTCCATTAAACAACACCGAGAATCTCATAGTCTCTGATAAAACCTTAATAAGAGTGATAAATTGCTCATAGAAACCAAAAGCATAAAGGATTTTGTAAAGGAAAGTCCAGTTGACTTTATCATAGGCTTTAGAAACATCTAACTTGAGGACCATCCCAACAACCTTATTACGATCAATGGAATGTAGAATTTAATGTATAGTGCTGGTAACATCCATAATTTGTCAACCAGGGACAAATCCCTTCTGATTGGGGCTAATAATTCTGTCAAGAAGAGGTTTGATGTGATTAACCATAATTTTAGAGAAGTCTTTATATAAAGTATTGCACAGGCTAATAGGTCTGAAGTCCTCCATGATTTTGGGCTGAACACATTTGTGGACCAAGACAATATAAGTATCATTAAGTTTCTTAATGGTATTTTTACATCTTATGAAGTCCCGGGCAGCACAAATGAATTCAAAACCAACAATATCCCAAAATTCTTCAAAGAAGGTCAGGAGAAAACCATTCAGGCCAGGGGATTTTTAGGATCACATGGAGAAAATTGCCTTATGACCCTCTTCATTAGTAACCCTTTACATGAGCATATTATTGTCATCATTTATGATAGCCCTAGGGAGCTGAGAAATGAGATAGTCTTGGAGGCTAATAGAGTCCCCAGAATTCATGTTGGTGAATGATCTGGAAAAATAATCAGTGGCTAAGTCCCTAAGAAGAATTGGGTTGGAGATTTCCAAAACCCTTGAATTCCTAAGAGTGGTGATGGAATTTCATTTTTTGTGTCTTCCGACCAACAACTCAAAATTATCATAGGACATTTTAAATTCTTTAATTAAAAGAATGTCAATCTTATAATAAAAAATATATTGCTTGATAGGGAGGTGTTTTTTAGGTTTATTGAGCCCCCTTATATTCCATGATAGAATAACCATTTCTTACATTTTTGGTTGAGATCCAGGGTTTTTTGCCTTCTCGCAGCAATATCCTTTATCGTACTCCTTTGTTGTTTCATATATGTCATAGAGGGTTTATTTTTTTTGGTGAATGATTATCAGTATCCATATAGGGTTTCATTAAAATGATGAACTTTGTTTCTATGTTCCTATGATTTTCCTTCTTTTCTCCACATTTTCTCATAAGTGGTCAATATTATTAAAATTATTACCCCTATCTGTGAACGGTTACATTAAAATGGTGCAATATGGTACTTTCTCTATGTATATGTGTGATTAATTATGTATCATTATGCATAATTATGTGTGTGTGTTATGTACACAACTAATTGAAAATGACCTCAATATCGAACATAAAAATGCCTAATTTAAATTATTTAAGTTGTTGGGTTGGTTCATTTATTCTTTTGATGTTAGGAAAGTGGGGGGACAAACATCTGCTTTCACCACACGTGGTTCACTATTTTCCATGTATATGCTAATATTGGTGCCCTAAAAACATTAGTTTTTCACCCTTTTTCATCATTTTTCATTCCTCCCGCCACATGTTATCAATACTTATTTGGAACTTTCTTATGCCACGTTTCATGTTATCAATATAGTTCTTTGTTCACTAGTGTTGGGATTTTTTTCATTTGTAAAATGTGTCTTTTTCTTATTCATATCATATTTCCTTTTTCTACATTCAATTACAAAGTGCCCAAATTTATTACAATAATTGCATTGGATGTTTCATTTATCATACCTTTCTCCTTGATGATGAGTATGAGAGTGGTTGCTCCCCCTTCCTCTTGTTGATGTTTAATGCGTTTGTGAGCTTGATGCTAGCCTTCTACTCTCAAATTGTGTATTTCATCTTCCTCCCCTTGGTGCAAAATATCCTTTTCCTCTGCTGTAATTTGATCTTCCCCTTGATCTAGCAAATGAAAGTTAAGTCTTGTATGCATTCTCCAATGATGATGTCCCTGATCGATTTATCCTTTTCTCATGTCCCAAGACTGATCCCATTAACTCATATACTAATAGTTGAGATGGATCTTTTGATTCCTCAATGAATGCTATGACTGGGTAAAACTTTGTGGGTAAACTTCCCTTATTTTCCTTCAACAAATCTTTTTCAGTTTGTGAAAGAGCCTAATATGCTTTCTGGTCTTCTGGGTAAGGGAACCCATTTTCCACCAAATCCTAGATATCGTTAGAATGAAAGAGGGTTTTCAATTTAATGCTCAAAGAGCCATAATTTTTGGCATTAAAAGTTGGAATATTGAGGTGTGAAACACTATCACTTGTTCCTTCTATGATTTAAAAAAAAAAACTTTGCTTCTTCTCACTATATCTCTAGATCTTCCTTTCAAAATTTCTAAATTTCCAACAAACTATGGTAGCCAAAATTTCCAAATAACTATGATTACCTTTCCAGTTGAATCTTCTCCTTCCCTACCAATGGCTTCACACCTTCAGAGAGATTATATTCTCTTAAATTATTACTCATAAAATAAAAGGATAATCATTAAACATGATCCACATAGAAACAATAAACCCTAGCTTCTATTCTCATGATGACACTTCTTCAAATTAGCAAGTTCAACATGGATGATGTCTTCTAAATATTTCAGCATCAAATTTCATTTTTATTTTACCAAGGTCTATAGCCCCTTTCACATGGTGATCTTGCCTAATGTTTGACTCTCATTACGCTAGCAATCTCAGACTAAGATTTTTCCTAGCAACAATGACCTTCTTTGATACTAGTTTTTTGGGTGCACGGGAGCAACAATACAAAAACGGAGCAAAAAAATTGAGAATAAGTAAACATAGATAAAAGAACATGAGGATCCAGAAAATATATTTTAAGTTACAATATTTTCTTATACAGAGCTTCCAATGAAAAATAGCTATGCCTTAAAATCATTCTTCTTAAAATAGACCATTCCATTCTTTTACAACACTAAAAACATTGTCGGTTGTGAAGAACTTTCTAGAATACCCTAGAGAAAGTCAAGAGAAGCATCACAGAAGAAAGATAGTTAATATGGTGGTTCAAGTAGGTTGAGTAGGTGAGGAAGTGGCAGGGAAGATTAAATATGTACAACTGGAAGCCATGTACCCCAATAATTATTTGTAATTGATATATTTTGTGATCAAAATTCTTGTAGGCATTTTCCTAGTAAGCAATGAATTTAACTATTTCTCATGTTGTTTATGTTGTTCCAGATTTTCTTGGGCATACTCATGCCAATGTCTGCGAGAGTATTCTTGAGAACCCAATTCAAATTTATGATTAAATGACACCTTATTCCCTTTGAAATGAAAACAAAGGATAAAAAATAGAAACCATTCACTAATCTCTAAATATATAACCCACAAATTTAAAATTAAGCAACTAGATTGAATCCCAGCTCATAAATAAGTGACCAAAAAAGTTTAAATCTTTAAAATCCTTCTCAATTGAAAAATAAAAACAACAAAATTCCCCATAAAAAGAGGAAGCATCAAATAACTTTCACGCATGGGATTTGAAATGGTCAAAGTTAGACATTTGAATTTAAAATATATTTCCAATAATTTGTCACGATTTAAAAATAACCTGACCAAACCAAACCAAGCCATCACATTTTCATCCCTTAATTGTATTAACAATGAATCTAAAAATTATACCCGTCAACAGAAAATTCACACTATTTCTGTACCATCCTCTATGAGCTATCAACTCCACCATTAAAATGCTCGTTCTAACCATCAATTAACATAGGCCCAGCTCATTAATTTCTAGAAAATGTCAGATAACTTGAAAAAAAAAACATAGGTGATCTTAGATATTTTTAAACAGAAAAAGAGAGCCAATTTCCTTTCTTTCATGGGCGGCTAAAAGCACCTAATTGAATCTGTGTCAAATTTTGGCTTATGTTATTTGAATCCAAGCCAAAAATCCAACTGAGAAGGGTTTAGAATGTTGTTGTTTTTTTATAATGGATGGTTTTGCATGCCGGATGTTAGTGCCTTATCATTGAATGGTTTATGATAAGTTTCCATTTGCCTTATACTTATTTTTCATCATTTCCAAGCCCTTTATGGTGTTCAGAGAATTTTCAAGCAATACCACTGAATTTTAAAATTGCTAGCTCAACTCTTTAAATGTGAAAATGCCTTTCCACATTAAAGAGTCTCAGTTCACCAACTAAGCTATTGAAAATTTCTATTATGAATTTAATACATGGATTTTATAATGATACAAAATATTAAATATCTTGAATCAAGGGTGCAGATTAAACCCATTTCCAATAATTGACAAATATTGCTTGAAAGAATTTCATAGATTTTAATTTAATTTCTTCCTAAAATAGAGCATTCCATTCTTTCACAACACTAAAAACACTATCAATTGTGAAGAACTTTCTAAAATAGCCTAGAGAAAGTCACAAGAAGCATCATAGAAGAAATATAGTTAATATGGTTGTTGAAGTAGGTTGAGTAGGTGAGGAAGTGTCAAGGAATATTAAATATGTACAAATGGAAGCCATGTACGCCAATAGTTATTTTGAATTGATATAATTTGTGATCAAAATTCTTGTAGGTATTTTCCTATTACGCAATGAATTTAACTGTTTCTCCTATGGTTTATGTTGTTCTTGATTTTCATGGGCATACTCAGGCCAATCTATGCAAGAGTATTCTTTAGAAACCACTTCAAATTTATGATTAAATGACACCTTCTTTCCTTTAAAATGAAAAAAAGGGATAGAAAATATAAATTGTTCACTAATCTCTAAAATTTTTGGCATATGTCATTTGAATCCAAGAAAAATGACCAGTTGAGAAGGGTTTATAATACCGTTGTTTTTTTATAATGGATGGTTTTGCATGCCCGATATTAGTGCCTTATCAATCAATGTTTATGATTGATTTCCTTTTGCATTATACTCACTTTTCATCATTTCTAACACCATTCTGGTGTTTAGAGAATTTTCAAACAATAACACTGAGTTTTAAAACTACTCGCTCAACTCTTTAAATGTGGAAATTCCTTTCCACATTAGAGAGTCTAAGTTAACAGTATAATCTATTGACAATTTCTATTATCCATTTAATACATGAAGCTTATCATGATACAAAATATTAAATATTTTGAATAAAGGGTGCAGATTAAACCCGTTTCCCACAATTGACGAAGATCACTAGAAATAATTTCATAGATTTTATTTAATTTCATGGATTGCAGCCTCCCTCACTCCAACTGTAGAAACTCTTGGCTAATAATTTCTTGAAATTTCCTAAGCCCTCTAGAAATAGGCAAATGTATGTGGTTTTTGTCAATCAAGGAAAATTATTTCTTTGTGTCCTAGAAGACTAGTCTTTTTCTTTTCCTCTACCCACCTGCATGATGTATTATAGCTTAGGGTAAGGAGATCCTATCACCATCTATGATAGATGGAAGCTGAAGAAGATTGCATCGTTGGAAGAAGACTATAGTTTTCTATCATAGAAGACTTGTTGGGGGCATCACTTGATATTAGTTTTCACTAAGCAATATTTTCATCACAACTAAAGGTAAATTTTGATTTCAGAAAAGTGGTTTTGATGGATTTGGTGTTCTTTGTGCATGAGTATAAATAGTTGGTCATCATTTTCATGTATGAAGATTTGTGATTGGCATTTGAAAGGTAGATTATCCTGGTTAAGTAACTTTTTCATTCATTAGTAGGGTCAAAGAGGCCCATAAACTATAGAAAGGCATTTGAATAGATCATAGGAGGTCATTATGGTTTGCTATTAACAACTTGCAGCCAAAATTCTTTGAAAAAAAAAAAAAAAAAACCATATGGATGCTAAATAAAAGTTTTATAAAACCAAATTGTGTGTGAAGTAAAAGTGTAAAATCTTCTAGATTTTCATAGGAAGAAGAGAGAATAAAAAATTGTTTGCAAGTGTTGGAGATTTGCTTCTATGAAAATAATTGATTGTATGTTTGTCATTGATGACAACATATAATATACAACGGTGTCCTATATGTAATTATCAATACATATGTTTTGGAGCTATATGTGTTTATTTCCATGTTGTATACATGTTCTAGATGCTATGTGAATTCACGCTGATTTAGATATGAAGTTTCAGTTGAGTTATGTTAATCAGTTATGGCACTTATAGTTTCTGGAGATTATCTGTGAAGAGCTGATGTAATTACATTTTTTCTTGAGTTGTGCCTATCTTCGGGATATGCATGTTTGTATTCATGTTTAGGTATGAGTTAATGATGATTATGCAAAGGCGCCAAACATGTTTTTATCAAAATACTTATGTTGGAGTTAATTTGGTGGAGCCGACTTTGTGAAGCGTCATGTCCATTCAGTTTGAGTTGCGCGGTCGTAACTTTGATTGCATGATTAGTTAAGCCAACAAGAGAGTTGTTCAAGTGTTTCCTACATCCATTGTGACCTTACCCTTGGTGAAGATATATATATATATATATATATAT
>MU226704.1:2869451-2903139 GCA_018584345.1 Thuja plicata
GAGATGCTACCTGAAGAAAACATTAGAGCTTACAATCAAAGGATTAATGAAGCAGTATCAGGTATCAGGAACAATGGTGGAGAAATTTCAGAGGATGATATAATGGACAAACTGATGACCACATTGATAGCAGATTATGAAAGCAAGATTAACATCTTGGATGAAACCATGCAATTCTCAAAGAACATCAAAAGAGAAACCTTGATCAGCAAAATATCTTCATTTGAGATATCAAGATTAAAGACAGAACCTAAAATGGAAACAACTTTGAAAGCCTCAATCCATGGTAATAAATCTTTAAGCAGCTCTAATGAGAAGGAAGAAGTTGATATTGAACTAGAAGAAATCATTGCTATGATTGCTAAGAATAAAATTAAAGGTAAAGGGAAATATGAAGGAAAACTACCATTCAAATGTTTTTTATGCAACAAAGTTGGCCACTTTGCATCCAAGCGTCCCACAAGAGTCAAGAAGTTTAGATTAGACTACAAGCCCAAACACACTAAGGAATGCTATGATGCTGAAGATGGTGTAACTGATGACGACTCAGGAGAAGATGAAATTAGATTTTTTGCCATTAAAGACATTGAGAAAATGCTTGAGGAGATGGACATTGAAGATGAAAAAGAAGCACAAGAGTTAGCATTAGTTTCCAAAGAAGACATCAGAATAGATTGGATCATAGACAGTGGGTGTTCACATCACATGATAGGTGACAAAGACAAATTTTTACATCTAGATAAATACGAAGGTGGCATGGTCAAATTTGGATATAACACTCCCAAACCTATCATAGGCAGAGGATCTATCACCTTAGATGGAAATAACAAGACAGAAGATGTTCTTTATGTTAATGGCTTGCATCATAACTTACTAAGTGTTGGACAACTGCTAGATAAAGGATATCAATTATAATTCAAGAACAACAGTTGTATTATAAACAAAAAAGAAGGAGACATGATTGCATCAAGCTCAAAGACCAAAGGTAATGTCTTTCAGCTTAACTCTGAAGTAAGTTTTTTTGTTGCAAAATCGGATGAGAGTTGGCTATGGCACAAGAGACTTTGTCATATCAATTTTTACAACATAGTAAGATAAGTAATGTAAAGGATGTAAGAGATCTTCCAAGTATTGCAAGACCAATTGATACTGTGTGCAGGGACTGTGTGATGGGGAAGCATGTGAGGACCTCATTCAGGATTAAATAGAACTCCGCAAAGAAAAAATTAGATCTGATACATACAGACCTATGTGGACCTACTCAAACAAGATCATACTATGGAGAAAGGTATTTTATTTTGTTTTTTGATGATTTCTCAAGGATGATGTGGGTTGTGTTCTTAAAAGACAAATCTGAAGCTTTTGAGAAGTTCAAAGTATTCAAGGCTAAGGTTGAAAATGAATATGGATTAAAGATAAAATGTCTGAGATTAGATAGAGGAGGAGAATTCACCTCTAACTAGTTTTATGATTACTGTGATTAACATGGAATCAAAAGATAGTTAAGTGCACCTAGAACCCCTTAGTAGAATGGGATTGTAGAAAGAAAGAATGGGACAATACTTAACATAGTGTGCACTATCATGATTGAAGGAAAGGTTTCCCATACCTATTGGAGAGATGCGGTCAATACATCAGTCTATACTATCAATAGAATCCAATTAAGGCCAAGCGTAGAAAAGACACCTTATGAAATTTGGTTTGGTAATGTACCTACTGTAAAATACTTCTGAATCTTTGGAAGAAAGTGCTACATCAAGGGAAATGATAGTATTCGCAAGTTTGTTGCTAGAAGGGATGAAGGTATTTTTCTTAGTTACTCTACAAAAGAAAAGCCTATAGATTTTTTAATTTAAGATTGAAGAAGATCATTGAAATTACTCATGTAAAGATTGATGAGAAGTTTATGATTCAAGAAATATACTAAGAGAAAAATGTTATACAATTGAAGATCTATGTGAAGAAATAGAAGACTAATTACTGGAGCTGATCAAGACAGCAGGTCTACTTAATAGTTCATTATTAGATATAGTGTATATCTATTTTTCAGAAGGTTGCAGCCTTCATCATTTGAGCAGTGAGCTCTTGGACAGTGTGTTCTCACCCCTAACAGGGTTATCTATAAAATACTCCTAACAGGGGTTGACCTTTGACCAGATCTCTGTACTATTGCATTGTAAATAACAACTCTTAATAGGGTTGCAAGATCTTCTAATAAGGATCATTATAAACTAGTACAATTATGTGGGGGTGCTAATTCCCACCGGGGTTTTTACCTATTTTGGTTTTCCTTGTGACCGAAATTATGTTGTTCAATTCTGTGATATCTTGTTGAGTTTATATTAAAGTTATTACATACTTAACTGAAAAAGAATTGAATTTGGTAGATAACTGATTCAACCCCCTCTCAGTTATCTCTTGGGACTATTCCTAACAGCAAGGGTGCAACGATTAATCAAGATAAGAAACACAATAAAATTTAAATTTAATTCTTTTTTTTCTAAGTTGCAAGATTTTAACTAGCCATAGTACATGAGGAAAATTGAGTGCATATTGAGTTAAGGAATGAAGGGTTTTGAAAAATGTTAAGTGTTTTTAGCGAGACATTGTAATTAATGAATATATTTGTAGATGAAAGTGTTTTGATTTTTCCTTGATGATGTTGCAAGTGGTCAGCGGACACTATTATTAAAGGCAGTATATTTGGTATCCATGAGTTGAGTTAAAGTTATTTGTGGTAGCTTTATTTGGCTAAAAGATATGACAAGTGGTGAAAAAGTATGGTGGACTTCAAAACTTGTGAAATTGAGTAAAACATTCTTTGAGAAAGGAATTCAAAAGGTTTTTTTGGTTTATTTATTTATTTTGAAAATCTTAGATATGAAGTTGTGTGGCAGCCATTATTGCATTTTCTCCACTCAGTGTGAACATATATTATCAAAATTTGTTGTGGGTTTCTACTATATTTATGAGTTCTATTTTGTGGTTTGAATGATGGTTTTTATGGGTAATATTGATAAAAAAACATACATATATTATCGATCATTTATTTGTTTATCTTCAAGATTAGAGAGGTCTTCATTTGTTTATCTATAATTTAGAAACTGATAACATTTATTTGGCTTGTGAAAAATATAAAATAATGATTGTAGAGGTTCTTGATATTACTAGACTATGTGAAGCTCTTTTTCCTAGTTTGATAGAGGTAATTAATTTCCTTTTTTCTCACAAGGTATGAAATGCTCTAATCTATCTTTTATCACAGTTCTTTGAAAAGAGAAATGTTTGATTTATTTCATGGTTTAGAAAGTAGTTTGGAAAGTTACTATTATGAACTATGGTTTAAGGTATTTATTCTATTCTTCTTCATTTATAAACTCATATTAAAATGAATTTCAAATACAATAATCAACAGACATTTCTATTTAGGGTTTTCTTTAACAATTTTTTAAAAAGGAATATTTTAGTTTATAACTTCAATAACAAACCTCAAAATAACATGGAAGATAAAAAAATCAATAAAAAACCTATAACAGAGTTGGATACTGGCTCCCCTAATGTGAAGATTGAAGAGGAAAAAGATGACATGGAAGACGCAGGCCTAGGCAAGCGCACACATTTGGCCAAGAAGAAGAAAATACAAGATATGATTTTGGACCTTTCGAACTTCAAAGCTGCCATCAAGAAGGTCTCTGAGGCTAAGAAGGAAGTGGAAGGAACTCTCCTGGAGTTTTCCTAGTTCCATATGTTCCCCTATTTTTTGTTGTTTCATTTTTTGTAGCTTTGGTTGTCGGGGGGCCTCGCTGGTTTTTTTATTTTTTCTCTAGTTTTCTATTTTGGTCCTAGTTGTAGTGGCTAGGTCTCACTCATGTTTTTATTTAGTGTTTTTCATGTTGTCTATCTTTTTGTAATGGTTGTAAGGGGTTTTGGGTCCCCATAAAACCTATTTTTACCAGCAATCAAAAACAAACCTCAAAATGAAATATTTGTTAAGAACTTAATATTGAGTTAAGAGGAACATAAGTTTAATATATATTCAAAAGAGGGCACATATATGATTAATAGATTCATTTATTTTATGACATGTCAAGGAACAGTTTGGTTAAGAAGTATAATAATTGAAATTAATTTTCCCTAGCAAAGGGTAGTTAATTTGGGAGTTACATATTGTTGTAACGAATATTGAACATTGAAAGGTATAGCTTGTATCCCTATATAAGGAAAGGTTGACATGAAAAATGTATATAGAAGGAGTGTCCATCTTCTCTTGTGTAAGGATTGTATTCTTGTATTGTTTCAGTGCTAAATCATATGATTATATGTGATTGCATGAATATAAGTCATATAAATGTATTTGTCTAACCATCTGTAATCTAACCTTTCAGTTGTAATAAACAAGATTAGTTGGTGCTCATTGTAGTAGGCGCAGAAGAATATTGTAAATGATTTGATGTTATTTGAAATTGGTGCTTCTAAACAAATGTACTTGAGTTGGTTCTCTTTTTGGAAAAAAAAAAATTATAGTTGGAGTGTTTTTCATGCATGGGTCTTTTCAACTCGTCACAAATTATTTTGTCACTGAGTTATGTGATTAAATGTCTTTCTTCTTTCTTTAGTGTGATTATTTTAGATCATTGTTGTGTTTCATTATACCTTAGCAAAATTCTTTGATATTTTGATACCTTATCATTGTCTTGATCTTCCATTTAAATTCCTTTCTTAAATGTTCTTATGCTTTATATTCCAAATCATGTTTCAATATTGATTAAAAAAGCAAGGTCACATTTATTAGATATATGCTTAAGTGTTGAAGTATTTGTCTTAGTAATGATGGGAACAACAAAGTATACTTATTGTCATTTATTATTTACATTTAATGATCACACAAATACTTTATGAAGAACTTATGTTAAGTTGACAATTACTTGTTTTTATTTTGCCTCGTTTGGTTTTTTTTTTCTATCATGATATTCAGTTTTCATATTTTATTGAGGTGTTCAAAAGTTTTTAGTCTTTGAAAATTTCTAGGTCACCCTAACTCACACCCCCCTCTCAGAGTGAATCCACTTTAAACAAGTGGTATAAGAGCATAGGGTCTCTACATATAGGTCTCTCCTATGGATTAATCTTGGTCTTTTGGAGGTTTTGTTCATAGCTCTAAGTCATCTGTGATGGTTCAAATTGCTTTTCGTTCTATCAGGTCTACTTGTCTTGGTTTGACCATAGTCATAGAATACTATGGGAAAAAGTTGTAGGAAGAAGAAGATGAAGGATATCCCCAAAAATAAATATGATTTAAATACTGGTGTTTGTTTGTCTACCAAAATGGGTACAAAAATTTGTATGTAAGATGTAGTTGAGAATTTTACTAGTAAGGAAATAGAAGAAGATCAAAGTGTAGTGAATCTGGAAGAAGAATTGCTTTCATCCCTAGACAAGATTAAGATTTTCAAAAAAGAAAATCAAAATCTCAAGGTACGTTTACAAGAGAGTTTTGAAATTAATAAGAGAATAGTTAAAATTCATGATGAGGCTACAAATACCATTGATGATAAGTCAATACTTGTAGAAGAACTGAAAACTAAACTAGAGAACAAAAATGACTTGTGTAACAAGCTTGAAAAAATGAGGTTACATCCTTGAGATAAAGTTCAGATAACGATACCCAGTTGAAAGAACAAGAACATAAAGATAACATGTTACTAATTTTGAAAACTAAGGCTGAAGAATACAAGAGGATAATAGATGTAAATAAATTAGAGTTGGCAATCAAAAAGGTTGAGCTTTTTAAGCTTGAAGTAGAAGTTTTGAATCTAAGGAAATAGCTTGAAGTTATGTAGAACCAATCAAAGAAAAATAAAAAATTTGTGAATTGTACTAACTTATTATATGAGATGTTGGATAGGTAAAGACATTCAAAGGAACCTATAGGTATGGGATAAGAGGTTGGAAAAATATCTGCAGAAGGACTTAAATAGGATACAATATTTGCTACTATTAATGGTAAGAATGTTATATTCAAGCAAACACCTAGAAAGAAGATTGATTTGAGTTATCATAATGTTTTACCTAAGGAGAAGATAAAATTAGACGATGTTAATAGTAATAGAAGAAGTGGTTTCACATCCTCACATCATTTGTACAACTAGATAGTTTGGTATAATCATTTATTTCAAGGCTACTATTATGGTTGTAATGCATATGGTCATAAAGTTGCAACTTGTAGAATCAGAAGAAATCCTATCATGGCTCAAAAAAGTTATAATTGCTATGATTTTTCTCACAAGGTTGCAAGATGTAAATTGCTAGAAAAATCAAATGAGTTCTGGAAAAATAAAGATATTAAGTGTTATAAATGTAACAAATTTGGACATATAGCACTTTTTTTGTAGAAATAGTTGTAATAAGCTACATGATCATGAAAAGAAGAAAGGATTTACCATGGCATTCAACAACTATAAGGTAATCTAGTCTATGATATTTGGTAAGCAATCGGTGTGGATTTGTGATTATTATCATGTATAATTTCATGGTATCTACTCCAAGGTATTCTTGCATAATTGCATTGATATGAGACTGAATATTTTAAATAACAACTGATGTATTTTTTATGTCAAAATATATGGAGAGATAAAATTTGACCATGAAGAAGGCTTGTATGGAGGTATGAGAATAAGAATAACCAGATAGACTTATGACTATCACCTACAGTAATAGATAGTCATGTGTTCATCTTATTTTAGGATGCAAAATATGATGAATGAAGGATATTGTGAAAAATGTATTAGACTGTGTAGTATAGTGAATTAACTTTGTTATGAACTCAATTTGGGCTTTGGATATGGTATCTGGTAAAATATCTAATGGATCCTCACTAAGAATATTATAAAACCTTCTTTTAAGGAGTGAGTGACAAGGGTTTTTTTATTAGTTTATATTCTTAACCGGTGGTAAAATATCATTCTTGAATGTCTACAAGTAGATTCCTTAAACTTCTAATTGAATTTAGTTTAACTTGAAATTTTTTGTATCATGTGGGAAAATGGATTTTCTAGTGGGCTGTAGCAGTAAATGTTCTATGCATAAGACAATGCAGTCTACAATATGACAATTTTTTTATATTTATGAGATCTACAAATTGGTATACAAAAGTCAAGTAAGCCAAAGGAAATGGAAGATCTTTGATAATGTTCTAGTACACAAGCATAGCCCAAGAATTTGATTATTTTGAAAATCACATTCAAATATGCTTTCTAATTATCATTGAATGGGGGAGATTGCCTCTCCACCATAAGCATTTGGCATTATAACATTATTCTTCTTACTGATATTTTCTTCATCCTAGCATATCTTGGAATGTTTGATGCTTGACATATTTTGATACTCTAGATACTAGTGACAAGTTTTTGAGTATTTAGTCTTAACAGTTGACACAAGTTTTGATATGCTTTCCATTGTGACATTATATAGGTTTTGATTATCTTACAAGATTTGGCATACACTTATTTAAACTAAGACATCGTACAATTGATACAGGTCTCTGGTATAGTTCATGGCATTAAATGGGGTTTTTATTGGCATAATCAGCTATAAATTTCATTTCAGTATGGTTCCATTTCTCTGCTATATGGCATGTATGATTCTATTTTGACACAATGGTACATTGTTTTTAATTTTGACATGACCCTGATTCGTTACACTAGTGGATATATGACATTTAATTTCCTAAGTTCTTGACAAATTTTTGATCTTGTTTTTGGCATACTTTGGCATCGGTTCTGACATATCCAACTGCTTTGACATTAAAATTTTGATTGTTTCAAGCCTTGATATGTTTTTCTGATGATATTATTTCCATATTTTGCAGCATTCCAGAATTTCTTGTTATTCTTGTTGACCCTTTGTCCTTGTGAAAAAAAGGGAGATCCATCATTGAATTCTATCTTTCTTTAGTCTTCTTTTTGGTTTCATAATTCGGTGATCATATCAGTTTTTGACAGGTTCTTGACACACAAAGATAGGTTGGCCAATACAGGGTTCTAGAGACAGGTTGGTTGATACAAGGTTTTTGCAAATGAATTTCAGCTTTAGTATGTCCCTACTCAAGCACAAGTTGCATATATTTCTAAAAAGGCCTTGCCTTAGGAAACCTTTGAATGGTTTCATACACAGTTGGGAGTTCCCTCAATTATTACTTCTTTAATTTTAGTATTCAATATGGTGGATCATTCTATCTTGGTTACTACTACACTATAGCACCTTACATTACTATAGTAGTGTTTTAATGGTTTTCATGTTCTCAATATTCAATATTTTCATGTTATTTGTTATTTGTTGTGTTTTGTCCTTGAGGCAAAAAAAGGGAGAAATATATTTATATTTCAATTGATTCATATGTGGGTGTATTCAGCCATATTTCAGCATTATATGATAGAATTTGATTCATATATGGGTGTATTCAGTCTTTCAGTATTTTAGCATTGATTCACACAGTTTATATTTGGCAGCATACTTTTCAAATATAGTTTTTCATTGATAGATACATTGCGATAGATTTCATGATTTTCAGAATGAGGTTTCCCTTGAGAGGTTGATCTATGATAGTAACTGACAGAAGTGACAAAAGTGACAATAACTGGTTTATTAACAGGGTTTAGAGTGTTTGCAGGTGTATGATAGAAGTGATAGTGACTTCTTTACCAGTAGGGTTAACAGGTTTACAAAATGTTGGACATTGTTTATATTTATTATCAATCATCGTGAGATGAATCAATACTATTATGTATGGTGTTTGTTGTGTATATTATCACTTCTTCTCACATTTGACATTATGCATAGTATGATTGATAATGTCTTATTATAGTTGACCCCAAATATGATGAATTAATTCACTAATCAGTGGTTTTTTTGCCATCCAGAACAAAGTGGGAGTTTGTTGTGATTTGTCCTTGATGATGTGGCAAGTGGTCAGCGGACACTATTATTGAAGTCATTATATTTGGTAACCTAGGGTTTGAGTTAAAGTTATTTGTGGTAGCTTTATTTGGCTAAAAGATACAACACATGGTGAAGAAGTATGGTGGACTTCAAAAATTGTGAAATTGAGTAAAATATTCTTTCAGAAAGGTATTTGGAAAGGTTATTTTAGTTTATTTGTTTATTTTGAAAACCCTAGACTAGAATTTGTGTGGCCTCCATTGTTGCATTTTATCCACTTAGTGTGAACAGATATTATCAAAATTTATTGTCAGTTTCTACTATATTTATCAGTTCTATTTTTTGGATTGAACAATGGTTTCTTTGGGGTAATTTTGATCATAATTTTGCATGTATTATTGATCAATTTTTTGTCTATCTTCAAGATTACAGAGGTCTTCTTTTGTCTATCTATGATTTAGAAACTGATAACATTTATTTGGCTTGTGTAAAATATGAAACAATGACTGCGGAGGCTCTTGATATTATGGGACTATGCAAAGATCTTACTCATAATTTGAAAAAGGTAATTTGTTTTTGTGTTTCTCACAAGGTATGAAATGCTAAAATTTTTATTTTATCACAATTATTTGAAAATAGACATGTCTCATTTACTTTATGGTTTGGAAAGTACTTTAGATAGTTACTACTATGGACTATGATTTATGGTATTTCTGATATTCTTCTCCATTTATAAACTCATATTAAAATGAATGTTAGATATAGAAATCAAAAGACATTTCTATCTATGGTTTTCTTTAACAAGTTTGTTAAAAAAAAAAAATTGTTTACAACTTTAATAACAAACTTTGAGATGAAATATTTGTTAAGAAGAACTTAATGTTAATTTGTCAAGAGGAACAAACATTTAATATATATCCAAAATAGGGGAAAAATATAATTAATAGATTCATTTATAGATTGAAATACAATATGACAGTTTAGGACATGTCAAGGAATAGTTTGGTTGAGATGTATAACAATTGAAATTAATTTTCCCTAGCAGTTGGTAGGTAATTTGACAGTTGCATATTGTTGTAACCAATATTGAACATTGAAAGATATATCTTGTATCCCTATATAAGGGTAGGTTTACATACAAAATGTATATGGAAGGAGTGTCCATCTTTTATTGTATAAGGACTATATTCTTGTATTGTTTTAGTGCTAAATCATATGATTATATGTGATTGAATGAATACAAGTTGTACAAATGTATTTATGTATCCACATGTAATCTGAACTTTCAATTGTAATAAATAAGTCGTTGTTGCTCCTTCCAGTAGGTGCTACATAATATTGTAAAAGAGTTGGTTCTCTTTGAAGTTGGTGCTTCTTAATAAATGTAATTGCATTGGTGCTCATTTTGGAATAATAGAAATTGTAGTTTGGAGTGGTTTTTATGCCTTGGTCTTTTCCACTCATAACAAATTCTTGTGTCAGAGAGTTATGTTCTTAAATGTCTTTTTTCTTGCTTTAGTGTGATTGGTTTAGATCATTGTTGTGTTTCATTATGACGTAGAAATTTTTTCTGATGTTTTGATACCTTATCATTGTCTTGAGCTTTGATTTAAATTAATGTCTTCAATGTTCATATGCTTTATATTGCAAATCATGTTTAATTATTGATTAAAACAACAAGGTCGCATGTATCATATATATGCTTAAGTGTTGAGGTCTTTGTCTCAGTAATGATGGGAATGAAAATGTCTACTTAATGTCATTCATTATTTACATTGAATGATAACACAAGTAATTTATGAAGAACTTATGTTAAGTTGACAATCACTTTTTTATCTTTTCGCTCCTTTGGTGTTTCATTTATGTTTTGATCTTCAATTTTCATGTTTCATAAAGGGGCTCAACAGGTTTTATTCTTGGAAAAATTCTATGTCACTCTTATTCACCCCCCATCAGATTGAATCCACTTCCAACAAAATGTTCTTTCATAATAGAATTCATGAATGATGAATAAAAGCCAATTCTTTTGAAAATAAGTTGTTAATTTGCACAATAATTTTATTTTAAGAGAACAAGGATTCTCCATATAACTATCAATAAAGTGTGCGATTGTGTTAAAGCTATAGAGGAGACAAACCACAAGACATTTTCTAGATAGGAAATTATTGGTAAATAATCTCAAGGAAAGTATTCAAGATTCAAGTTTAAGGGGGAGCTTGAAATAATATATTAGTAGTTGTTAAGGAGGATCAGTCATAGCAGCAAAGAAGATATTCAAAGGGATGCAAATTTTCTAGAAGAAGGATAAGGTGCTTTTAATTGTTTATTGCAATGGAAAAGTACGGTAAAAGATTGTCAAAAGAAAATACAAATTTTATTTGTGAGATGGATTAAAAGAAAAATCATGGAAATAAAGAAACAAAGGTTTGCAATTATGAATGAGAGGTCAGCATAAAAATTTAAACATTTCAATGAAATTAGTGAATATAAAGATAAAATTGAAGAGCTAGAATATGTGTTAATATTTTTAGAATAAGTACATAATTGGCAGATGAGGGAATTGCGCAAACTTAGAAAGAAAAGTAAAGATTTTAAAGAGGGAAAGTTCAAATTGCTTGATGAGATGAATATAAGGATTGAGTAATTGGAACAAAGAGTGAAATTGGTTGATGACTTAGATGAAAATGTTAATAAACTTCAAGAACCAAATACTTTGCAGATGAATGTCAAATGAAGGAGGTAGATATAGAGAAGTAAAATATAATTAATTTTTAGAGTAGTCCAGGGATATTGTTTTAGATATCACTTCATTAAGGAATTGGTTAACAATGGATAGATAATTATAGTGCATTACAGATCCTAGTTGTTGTTTGCAAATATTTTTACAAAGGCATTAGTACAAGAACAATTTGAGTATTATAAATATTGATGTAATTAGTGGTAGAAATTAAGGTGGTGTTGTAATTATCTAGTCATTTCTCCCAAGCTATTGCCATTAATATGGAAAATTCCTCGCCAAACTATCACCTACTCAACATTAATATGGAGACTTCCACTAAAATGTTTTACAGATGTGTTTGACTATAATAATTACTATAATTTTCTAATCCCTCTATAAAGAGCCAGAGGCATTTGGTTTTTGTCAACAAATGGAAAATATTTGTGTTTCATAGAACACTAGCCTTATTATTTGTCTCCTCCTATCTAAGTATACACATTTGTAATTTATTTGATTTGTATATTTAGATATCTATTTTCCACATAAACATGAGTTTTTATCTATTTGTTTGTCATTCTCATAAGTATGAAATCAATATAGTACAAATTTGATCTTTAAATATTAAAAAAATGTTCTAATTTAGTTGACTCTAAGTTATTTCACTAACTATTGTGAGCTAACCAAACATACAATGTGTGATTTTGTGATTTTTTTTTATGATGCTCCCAATAAGTTTCCTATAGAGAGTTTCATCTACTTAAGGAGAATATTAGAATTAATAGCTTTGCGAAGAATTCTCAATTTACAATCAAACATTCAATATTTGTAAGGAGTCTACCAAACATGCACATTTCTATGAGTGATAAAAATAAGTGATGCTTCTTTTCCCAAGCTTCCAAAAAAAACATAATAGTGAAGTACCACTAATTATATTATCTCTATGTATTTATTTATCTTATTTCTTGCATCATTGTTAAGATTATCTAAGCTTCTCATACTAACTATATCATATACAAAACAAGAATGAAAATATTATTTACTATCTTCTTAATATAAAAAAATTGATTTGAAGGGTTATGGGTGAAACCACACTACAATTAGTGACCATATATTTTTATTAACTATTTCCTAAGGGTTTTCTTAATCTAATTAAGGTACACGTAATGATGAGACATATCTTTTAAGGATGATATTTTTCAATGAAACCTTCTACCTAGATCATTAAGAATGATCTACGTTTTGTGCTACTAATGCGTAGAAAATTTTGATTATTTTAAGATCTTCATTTTGTAAAACGTTATCCTCATAATAGATGCTCTCTTGTTGATCATATTCCTTTCCAATAATTGATGCTTTATAGTCATGGATAGATCCACTATCAGTGTATTTAATTATACAAACCTATTTTACTTATAGGATTATTTCCTGTAACAAGTTCATCAATGCATCGATGTGCTTTATTTGAACTTCCTACTGGAAAAATCTCTCTATGTTTCTTTGGCATAACAGGGTCTTCCTCTTTATAGAGGTCCAACTCAAACTAACTCCAAGGAAATACTAATTAAAATGAAAAAATATTTCTTAACTGCATTATACGTGGACATATCCTAGAAGAGACTTTAACTGTTTGAAGGACACATTAGCCATTTTTTAGCACACATGGGATAAGTCTTCAACAGTTACAGACACGTATATAACTACCCTTATTACAAGCAGCTATGAGCGGCAGTTACAACAAATTTATTTAATACCAGCAGTTATGTTTTAACTACTAACTACGTGGAGTAGAGAAATTACTCCTTTCTAACAAATATAACATACCTTTTTTTAACACTTGTTTGTCTACGAGATTATTTTCTTTAGGAAGATCAACAAATTACCATGTTCAGATCTTTATCAAGGAATCATAATAGATATCCATGACATTATTCTACTCCGTCTGACCTAGTGCCTCTTGATTTGTATTAGGTTTTGTGTCTTAAACAAGTAAAACCATCGATGTAAGATTTACCTCACTTCTTTCCTATGTTTTCATTTCACCTCTTTATCAGAGATCTAGAAGATAATATGAGTGGTATTTCATGAATATTCATTGGACTCATTTTTAAAAAATGATGGTTTTGATTAGGGGAAAGCTAGACTCATTTCAAAACAAGATGTTATTATAGATGGAAAGAATTATTTTTTAAATGAGTAAAATTAGAAAATTATTTAAATTCTTTTATTTGATCACTTTATGAGAAGATTGTTTATTCTCATTATCTAACTATGAGAAAAATATACTAAATCTCATTTACATCAATATTATTCCTCTTTTTGTTGGTACACACACATGTGTTATACAACTATATAATAAAGGATTGCAGATTGAAGGCTTATAACCACTCCATACCTCTTTTTGTGTTTTTTCTTATAAAATATTTGTAGAAGTCTTGATGAAAAGATACACAATTGTCTAGACTTATTTCTCCATAAATGATTTTATTTTTAAAAAAAAATTCAGGTTAGGAAATCATCTAACAAGCCATCTCCATGATAGTGCAAATATAGTATTTTTACAATACCTTCCTAATAACATTGTAAATGGGAAATCCAAACATCTTTTGATGCCATGATTCTTTGAGAATGTCAATAGATACATTGATATTGATTTTCCCACTCAACTTGAGTGGAGAAAGACAAGGGGTCATCATGTATATTATACAAATCACTCTAAAAAGGCTAAAAAATAGTTTAATGCTTCACTCTTCTGAAAAAATAACACTCATGTCTAAGGAGATAATTCATCTACAAATAATAGGAAGTACTAGTATTCTTGAAAGAAAGTTGGAATGATTACACATATTAATATGCATTGCCTCAATATGGTCCCTGCATAAAAGTTACTCAACTAGAATGAGACTCAATGTTTCTTCCTAAAATAAATCCAAGGCATGTAATTAAAAATCAGAAAAGTTGAAGAAGTCTTATTTAAAAGTTACTCAACTAGAATGAGACTCAATGTTTCTTCCTAAAATAAATCCAAGGCATGTAATTAAAAATCAGAAAAGTTGAAGAAGTCTTATTACAGTCTCCATAGAATTGAGCTAATATAAGGAGATAGTAGAAATAATTTTGTATTGATAATGCTAGAGTGCTAAAGATTTACTCATAGAGATGGATACAAAAGCTATAGATGATGAGACTACATATAATGAAAATAAGTGGCCCTTTATAAAAACCCTATTGGATCTCATGAGACAAAAAGTATTTTTTAAAAAACTTAAGGGTATTTCCATAGCATAGAGATATCTAGAGGATAACATTTAATTTATTTTTAAGAGGGCGGTCACCAAATAGTTGTCTAAGTCTAAGATCAAATAATAGCAAAGTCTATGAAGTCACTAAAAACAAAACCTATCAAACATTTAAAGAGGGTAGTCACCAAATATTTGTCTAAGCCCAATATCAAATATTAGACAAAGTTTATGAAGAAGCTAAGATCAAAATATATCATACATCAATTTAGCTACATTAGGATTTTATCAAAAGTAGAATTTAGTAAACGTTGAAATCATTTTTGACACGATCCAAGAATTTCATTACGATTACGATTGAGGCAAAGAGTTTTTTTAGATATGATTCAATAATTGAGAAAGCTTATCAAATCATATTCCACAATTGCAATGCTTTACATTTTATAATAACAATTGGTAAGTCCGATTCCTTGGTTCACAATATAAGTTTCCTTTAATATGAATTGAAATGACAGGCAGATGAGATATATTTGCGGGAAAGATGAATAGAAAGAAGCATAGGAGCAAACAAAATTGTGTGAAAAGATGGATATAAGAACACAAAAGGAACGGGAGAACCATATATTTTCTAAAATGAATAAAATAGCCATGAAGGAAACGCAGACAGGGCTTAATAAAGTAGAGTTTCGCAATACAAGGTTGGCACTTGTACATCTTTAGGCCAACAAGATTCCTCAAGAAACAGCGAGTTGAAGGAAATTTTCATTTAAAAGGGATTTTATTCTTGTTCCTAAAATATTCTAAGAGAAATTATTGCGAACAATATCATACATTGCCTTGAAGTACAAGAGAATGAGAAGTAAAAAAGTTGATATTTTTGATTAGCATTTGCCAAAGAGTGATAGTGAGATTAAAAAGGAAATATAGTAGATTCTACCGTTTCGCTCCATTCCTTGCTTGCTAAAATAAGTTTCCTTACATGATATGATATGAAATGACAAGGAGATAATTATCGTTTCTATTTTGCAATGTAGGAGGTCCCGGTTCCCTGCTTTAACACACATCAATGATTTAAGGAAAATGACGAAAAATAACTTCATGGAAATCATAATGGAAAGAAGCACACAAATTGATTAAGAGTCGTAAAAAATTGTGAACTGAATATACTCGCGTGAAAAAATTTCAGGCATAGCCTGCTGTTATTTCCTTTCCTGCTGGTCCTTGACTGTTACCAATATTCTGCAGAACATTTTTATGATTAAACAACAAAAAGAATTAATCTTTACCGATTCTAAGTTGCCACCTGTGCAAGAAAAAGGGACAACTCTATTTTAAAAACAATCAAAATAATTCTTATTATATGCTGAACGGAACCAAACAAAAGGAATGAGAGTCATACAAATCTTCTAATCTTACGTGGGATTCTAATCAAATGGTGTAGAATATGTGCTGACATCCAAAAATTATGGGGTTTCACCATAGGACACCACCGATTCAGATATTGCATCGGTAGGGACGCTGGAAATTGTAATATAATTTTATATATTGCCAAGATAAAAAAAATTCTAAGGATCAATTCTTATTGATCAATACCTTGGTGTCTTACTTGTAGATGTTGGAGCCTCCTTTATTTCTTTGGTTTCTTTCTAAACTTTTTCTTCTTTTTCATTAGGTTCACCATACTAATACTTGGTGTTCCTCATAGAAGTTCCATGAATATCTTTATCAACTTTCACATTCTCACTTTCAACCATTTTATTTAGTCTCTTGTTGTAACACTGGTATGTTTTTCTTCTTGTAGAGTATCCCATAAATATACCTTCATCAACTCTGCTATCAAAATTCCCAAGATTCTCTTCATCGCTTCGAATGTAGCATTTACTCCTAAATTTTTTAAAGTACTTCACTATTAGTGCTCTTTCGTGTCATAGGTCATAAGATATTTTTCCATACCTTCTTTTCTAAAAAATTACTATGTTAAGAGTGTATACTGCAGTGTGTATAACTTCTCTCCAATAGATCCTTCTTCTGTGATTATTTATCTAGTTGCCTCTTAAACTATCTAATTCAACCTTCTACTATACCATTCTGTTGTGGAGTCCTTGGGGCATATAACTGTATTTTAATGTCACGTTTCTCACAAAAGTTGTTAAATTCATTACACATAAACTCTCCTCCTATATAAGACCTTAAATTTGATTTTTTCATCATTTTAATTTTCGAATTGCCTGAAATATTTTGAATTTCTATAATGCCTCTGATTTTTCTCTTAAGAAATAAATCCAACTAAATTTATAATATTTATCAACCAAAAGCATGAAATATTTCTCACCTTGTAAGCTCCTGTTCTAGTTGGACCATAGAGACTTGTATACTCAAGATTCAACAAACTGGTCGAAGATTTTTCCTTTTCCTTAAATTGAATTTTTCTTTTTTTAATTCCCTTCTTTACATCCTTTGGAAATAGTGCTATCTAGTTTTTTCATTCTTAATAAATCTCTTGTAGCATAGGTTGAACTTATTCTTACCAAATTGTCAAAGTTTATGTGACACATCCTCTGGTTCCAGAGCGATCTATCATCAATTTGTATTACCAAGAATTTTTCTCTAGCTCCATCTAGTTGATGCACATTTACCATTGTTCTTCTTTTAACTAATAACATTCCCAAACTTCATCCAAATCTCACAACCATTATCATAAAATAAAACATCGTAGTCATTTTCACATATTTGTCCAATACTCAAGATATTATGATATAAACCCTTCACATAATGAAAATTGTAAGTGTTACAGTTTCCATCAAAAGTAATAGAACCAATGCCACAAATATGTATCTTTCAATTATTGCCAAATTGACAGCTCCACCATCATTATTTTCAATTTTCACAAACTTACTTTGGTCACCAGTAATGTGATGTTAACAACCACTATCAATCAATCATTCATCTTTATTTATTCCAACATATAAGGCATTAATTTCATCAGATCTCAGATAAATGTTAGAGATATCAAATCTAGATTCATTTTCATCTCCTACGATCAAATAATACCCATCTTCTAATTCATAATCTGATATACTAGCATTCTCATTGACATAATAAACTTTCTTGTTAAATCTCTTTAACTTTTGTTTTGTTCCCTTTTTGAGACATCTAGTAGAAATATGACCAATCTTTCCAGATCTAAACCATTTAAGGGGTAACATATCTTTGTATTTTCTAGTGTCTTTCATGAGCTTTCTAGTGAAAATTTCTTCCAACTCATCTGAAAGTTCATCATCTGGGTCATCTTCTATTTTCATGGCTTTAAAGGTTGTATGAGATCTATCCTTATATTTTCCAAACCTTCTCATTTGAAATGTGGTCAAGGCGCCACAGAGATGCTGTTGGGTAAACTTCTTCGGATCATATAATTCTTCAATAGAAAATATCTTGTCAATGTAAATCTCTAGAAAATTCATCATAATCTTCTCCATAATTTCTTCATCTGCTAAGGTACCCCCTTGATTTATAACCACATTCACTACATTGTCAATCTTCTAAAATAACTTGTTATATCTTTATTTATATCCATTTTAAAGTTTTCATATCTACGTTTAGCAGCCAACTTATTTAATATCTTAACTCTATCATTTCCTTCATAAATCTTTTTCATCTTTTCCCATAATTCATAAGAAGCTCTTTCAATGAAATAACTTTTGCAAGCTCGGTTTTTGATAAAGCACTAAAAAAATGCATACGTTACCTTTTCATTTTCTTTAGAAGTTAAAATTGCATCTGTAGTAGAAGGTCCACTTGAATTTTATGATGCAACATACTTATTCTCCATAGCTTTCCAAGTGTTAAAATTCATTGAGATTATATAAATCCTCATATGTTCTTTCTAGGTACCATAGACAATTATATCAAATACAGGAATGTTCAATTTATGTGCCATCAAATCTACCTCAAGAAGTTAAGCTATATACAGAGGGACCAAAGCTCTTATACTAGTTGATGAACATGTTGAATAATAGATAGGGTCAAGGTTAAAATAGTTATAATTAAAAAATTTTCCTCAATCTACCTTCAACCGAAAACACTAACAAAGCATTTAGATGATTATAATAGATGTAAAAATGTAAAACACAGAATAAAACCATGCAGAATGAACACCATATTTTTTCTGTATAAACCCAAGGTTGGAAAAACAATGAAAATGATAATTCTCATGAAAAATAAAATTGGTTAATGTGAAAATGGTTAAAGTGATTTTTACAAAATTCATTGCAGGTTAACACTCATTTTTCATTAGGATAACTACCCTAGATACAAAATTTAGCTATCACAAACAAATGAAAAATGACTAACTACCAATACAAGAGGCTCACTTCTTATAGATGACTCACTACCAAAAGAGTACTTATAACAATAAATCCACCACTGAGGTAACACACACTCATACAAAGATTAAGATCTCCTGAGTTATATTCCTTCTTCATATGCTCACATACATTCTTCTTTTCATCGAATAAGATCATCTTCTTTATATGCATATTCATTCCATCATGGAACATCCAAGTCAGACTAACACAATCCAAAATAGGTCACACTTGGTCTTTCTCACAATGTTAGGGAATGAAACATGGACCACACAAAAACCTCCTTACACAAATAAGCATGCTACACATTATCTATGATATTCAAATCCTATGAATAGGAAAATACATGTTACAATGCAAATAGTCACTCCAAAACACATTAACCAATATCTAGATTTTTCTTGACCCAAAATATTAAATCTCAACATGAATGAGACAAAGATAAATATAGTAATCATATATCATCACAACATGCCCTCTAGTGTGCACTCAACCAGAATCTAAATCCTCATACTCTTGAAATATAGGTATATTGTTGGCAAAATAGTCTGTGCTCCCCTTGGGATTCATGACAAGGGACTAACCGGTTCCTATGGATTCTATAAGTCTAGTAGTTGTATCAAGCTTTAATAGGTTGATATTTTGGGGCAACGAAAACCATACTTGTAACAAGTGGTATTAGAGCTTGATCACAGGTTTGAATCCCCTTGGGTAACGTTGAGAGGAGATTGTTGGAAAAATGGTCAATGCTCCCTTCAGGATTCGTGAGAAGGGACTAACCACCTCCTATGGATTCTATAAATATAGTGGTTGTATTGGGCATTAACTGGTCAATATTTTGGTGCAACAAAAACCACACTTGTAACATATACCATGAACCAAACCTCATCAACTAGGTAGATGTGTTGAGAACAATAAAAACCATTAATCAGAATAATAATCACATTCACAATAGAACTCTCTCAGATGTCCTATTTATGTCAT
Source organism: Thuja plicata (assembly GCA_018584345.1). Lineage (NCBI taxonomy): Eukaryota > Viridiplantae > Streptophyta > Pinopsida > Cupressales > Cupressaceae > Thuja > Thuja plicata. Next base: position 2,889,689 of record MU226704.1, read on the forward strand.
AGAAATCTACACACAACCAAATATCTTTGTTTTTCTTCCTGACTTGAACTAGATTTGATACCCACATGCTATGTTTAATATTGGATTTTATGAAAAACTATCAACCCTATTGCTCCCAAGAATCACCTGCAAGCAAACACTTGTAACAGAATGAAAGAAGCAAAATCTATGGAGGCCAGAAACAACAGATCTGTGAAAGAAGAAACATCCTCAATTGATTCTATAATAATGGAATTATTACAAAATAATTGATAATTACAAATTGATCAAGCGTAATAAAGGAGATCAAAACCCTAAGAAGGTGGAGAAACCTAGGTTGCATGAATAATTAATAAAGAATTAATTATAGCATGCCTAAAGTTTAGCTTATGTGAACTAGAGATAAAAATGTGACTTAATAATTAAATCAATAATGATTTAATTAATAAGTGAATAAGGTGTCTTAATAATTAAATCAATAATATTTTAATTAATAAGTGAAAATACCTTTTTACTCTAACACCCCCTTTAAGATAAACTTAGGGAGAAGCTAAAAAATCTAGAAATAACTCTGAAAACAAGAAATGGGTCCTGGCAACAAGGCTTGATCAGGTAACCAAGTACAAAAATATTTGTAAATAGGAGAAAAGGAGAAAAAACAGTGGAAAACCCCTCTCCAAAAAGAGATGAAGACTAGTGAAGGAATGAAGAAGCCTCCAAGTAGGGAATGTCTCAGAAGATAGGAAAAAGGGAAGAACATGTAGAACACCTCTGAAGCATGAAGCTGTAAACATTATTGAAGAATAACTGGTGGATCCTCCACTGTAATAGAACATGAACATGTAGATAAAACTCTAAAAAAAGTCTTAAGAGATGATCGATCAAAGATGGAAGTATGCCTCCAAAACATGAATGAAAGAGTGTCCATATGGTAAATGACCCATCTCACCAAAATGCATAGGTAGCCAGCCACTGCATCTGCCTAGTACATAGGAAAAAATAATGAATACAAAGATTACTCCATCGTACCAAGGAAGCATTAGAACAAGTAGAAGATATCCCCCATAATTTTGAGTAGGGAGAGGTATGACACACCTACACTGAATCAGACTGTCATGAATAATTACATGATGAAAAATGTACAAACACATATAAAGGATGGTGTTGTGGAAGCATGACCCCCTTGACACACATCATGATGATAATGTTGTTGAAGGAACACTTACTAGACAAACATAGATGGAAAAAAAAATAAACATCAAACCCCCCAAGGGACTTTATAATATAGCACGAGTACAATCAAGGACAAAATGTGCATGATCCCAAGCATGCATTAGATGACACTTTATTTCAGTGCATTTGCAAAAAAAGAAATGTGACATAAATAGATGTCTACAATATCCAGGAATGATAGAAACTATAGAAACATGAATAACAGCTAAAAATAAGTCATCTCATGCACGGAAAACTCTCCCAGGACCTAAAACATCCAAGATCTCCACCAAATTACAATAAAGAAAAAACTGAATAAAACATACCTGGAGTAGAATCTAGGTTTGAGACCCATATAATAAGATAGAAAACTTAACCAAGTTTCTGATTCCATGCGGAAGTCAAAAATGGAGTCTGGATGAGCAAGATATGGCTCGCAGAGTGCAAGAAAGAACCCTAACTTTGACTAGAAAAAAACCCTACAAGACGTAAAAATCAAAAACCACAAGGTCCTCATTGGGAAAAAGGGAAAGTTCTATGACGGGTTGGTGGCCGTCAAATTTAACCCATATCTCAGACCTACGACTGCTAACATTAGCGGCATGGAAGCTGAGGCGACGTGAAAAACAAGGTGTTTTTTGAATTGAAATGTGTGCTAAGGTCATGCATACAAAAAGGAGGGCACAAATTTTAATCATTTCAACATTGGACGGGGTTTTGGGGCATTCTGGACCTGATCATGAGGTTGGTTTGTGCTCATAGTACTCTGAAAATATCTCCACCCCAAATCCACACAAGTTTTCATAGAAAACCTCTCAAAAAACCAGATCTGAAGGGAAAGACCAAAAAAATCTTATGAAGAGAACATGGGCATGAAAAGGTGGAGATCTGATACCATATTGAAGTTGATGAAAAACTATCAACCCTATAGCTATGAAGAATCACCTGCATGCAAACACTTGTCACAAAAAGAGAGAAGAAAAACTTATGGAGGCCAAAAACAAGAGATCTGTGAAAGAGGAAACATCCTCAATTGATTACGTAATAATAGAATGATTACAAAAGAATTGATAATTAAAAAATGATCAATCCTAATAAAGGAGATAAAAACACTAAGAAGGGTGGAGAAACCAAGACTACATGAATAATTAATAAAGAATTAATTTTTGCATGCCTAAAGTTTAGCTTAAGTGAACTAGAGATAAAAAGATGACTTCATAATTAAATAAATAATTATTTAATTAATAAGTGAATAAGGTGTCATAATAATTAAATAAATAATTTTTTAATTAATAAGTGAAAATACATTTTTACTCTAACATTTTATTGGATATATGATATTGGAATCAATTAGCTTCTTTAATTATTGTACCATTAGAAAATCTATCTCCAGGTTCACTGGCTTTATTTTTTTTTCTAATGGGCTTATCTCGTTTAATTAATTAAATAGAATGTTCAATGATATCTCATTCATCTCTTTTTAGGTCATCATAAGTCCAGGAAATAACTTCTTTATAGTAATGACATGAGGATTTAAATTTTTCTCTTTCATTGGAGAATATATTTTTGCTAACTTTTAATTTCCTTCCATCTCTTATCTTTAAGTATTCATAATCTCCTTCATCTAGGACAAACTTTTATTTGTCTTTCCTTTCATCATTATAATAAAAAATAATTTCTAAAGCTATTAGAAGTTTGTAAAAATTATTTGTATTTAAATAGATGATTTGGTCTTTGTAACATTCTTCAACCTTGGGCTATAATTCTCAAAAAAGTTCCTTTCTTGTTGAATAAATATGGCAATTTGGTCTTCATTTTCAAACATTTGTGAATTCTTGTCATTAGCCGATATTATTTTCCTGAAAATCACCCGCATGGAGTGTTTTTTGGTGAGTAGGTCTTATACTTGTTCAAACTAAGATCTAATCTTGGCCAATTAGTCAGCTTCCATAGTCTCAATTTGTGGGACAATTCAAAAATTGAAAGTATCAAAGCTTCTAGTTAAATCATAGATATTGATGATAAAATCGCATCTGAGGATTCGTAGGAGTTGATATTTTTCACAATTGTTTCACCACCTATTCAAAATATTTGAACAGTCATTATTAGTCAAACTACAATAAAATTAAAAATATTTCTTTTCTTCCTCTCTTGATAGGGAAATTAGGTGAACACTAGCTCCTAAGCGAGTTCTGCATCTTGCTCCATCAAAATACATTGTCCATAATTTGTTGGTTAGGAATTACAATATTTCATTTTTTCTTCCATCTCTTTGGTCACCTTTGGAATGGGTTGGCCTTCATTACAAATTAATTAAGTTCCCAAACTGGTGGCATGATTTTTTTTGAAGGGGTCATTTTCCTTAAATTAATTTGATAGAACCACTTATTTTTTAGTTCCATATCCCATCACTTCTTTCTCTACCATCAATACAATTTAATATATTTTATCCTTTTAAATAGAAGAATGTGTGGGTTCAAATTTCATAATAGCCTCATCTACTACATGCATAGTGTGCATGTGTTTAGATATAATTGTAATCTTTTCTCCATGTTTATTTCTAAAGATCAAGTGTGACCAAACGTCCTAATTTTTTAGTAAAATATCTTGATAGAAGTTACCCATAATTTTAAATTTGGAAACTTTAAAATTTTTATCTTCCCAATTTTTGAAATCTAGGATATCAATTGCCACAATGTAATGACAACTCTCTGAAGTTTTAATTACATTAGTAATTGGGTTTGGCTAAAAAGATAAATTTTTAAATAATTTCATGCGTGCTCAAACGACCAAAACTATATAATATTATTTATAGAAAAATGGAAGCATGCATGAACCATTAGCAATGCCTTGTAAAATACCCTAGGAGGTTCCGGTCATGAAGTTAAAATTTCTCGAGAAATATATGTAGGCCCTTGTTGAGTTTTATGGTCTCAACAATGATTGGGGCAACAAAGATATGTGTCAATTATTACTAATTTGATTCTATACTCCCTTGTGGACCTGACTCATATTCCATGAGTCAATTTTGGAATGTTTTATGAAGTCTGATTATTTTCAAAATATCATTACTTTTTGTAATTATGGAACAAACAAAATCAAGAGTCCGGTGGTTCCCAAATTCATCAATAGCCCAACATGCTTGGAGTTAGGTTAAAAAGTCATAAGTTCAAGGGCTCCAAATACCACAAACTCTCCAACATGGTTCAATGGTTCTCTTTTTTTATTCTCCGATATGATTAGCAAAGCATCATAGAGAATGCATTATTTTCTTTGTTTGTTTGCAGAAAGGATAAACGTAAGGAAGTCCATGTATGCATACCTAATGAAGATGCCACATAATTCTAATATTTTCCTTGTAAAATAGAAAGGATAAAAAGGTCGCAAAGAATGATTCCCAATCAATATAATGATGTGAGAAATAAAGGGCCTGATATATTTTAGAAGAATGTTAGATTGGTTGGATTAAATTTCCTAGCAAATTCTAAACATGCAATTTGATCTTCAGGTTGATATAATAGTTTCCAATATCGTGCAACATGCAAACAATGCACACTACAGTCTTCTTTGCAACATTGGTCCATTCGATAGGTCGTACTGACTTGACTACTAGAGCCTAGATGAAATTTAACTTTATGGAAATATCACTCAAATGTCTTGTATATCTACTATGAAAGAACTAGAGATTGAGTATAGTATGGTGAAATACATGATGGTGAATGGTAGTTGTAGGATATAGTTTTGGACGCTATAAACCACTTGTGTGCGAGCACCTTCCATAGCCAACAATTGCATGAGACCATGATTGGGGAGTCATGGCATCTTATGAAAGGATTTAAAAGTTCAAACAAATATAATTGGTAGGAGAAATAATGAATGGTGAATAATTTGTCAGATTAAAATAGATGGTAGTTATGTCACTTCCTACAACAGAAGTGAAAGTAGAAGATAAGAATCACAACTATTTGAATATGGGATCTTGTTCAATGTTTTGGAACATCGTCAAAATCATATTTTGCACGAAGAATTTGAGCCTTTCTCCCCTCATTCAGTTTTTTGTGAGAGTGACATGTGGAAGCTATTAGGATTAGGGAGCACCAAGAGGGGGAGTGAATTGGTACAATAATATTATTAAATTTCCTCCTCTAAAACCAAACCTTAATGCACAAAGTAAATGCAAGTAAACCAACTAAGATACACAAAATGAACACCATAACACCATAATTTGTTATCGAGGAAAACCTAGTTAAAGGAAAAACCCTAGTGGGGATGATACCCACCAATATCTCACTACTGCAGTAATAAGTTCCCTATTAAGGCAAAAGTATAATGAGGCAAATCCACTTGAATTCACACTTAAAGCCTAGAGCTCACTACTCATTTACACATCTAGAATACATCAAGGCTTATAGACAATTACATAACCAAAATGGACTTACAGTCCTATACCAAAATGACTCGTAGCATCAACAATGCCTATATAATTCCGATGAAGTACTACACTTGATATTTTCTTATTATATTTGCATCACTATCTTCTCCTAATCACAATCATACACCATCTTTGCAATCAAAAGTCAATCTTAAATATAAGATCACAAGGTCAAAACTCAAACTCTGTCAGCCCAAATAAAAGAAATGAAAAGTGTAGAGGTCTTCATCAAAACATGATCAAAACATAAGATTAAATCATGCCAACCAAATCAATTATCCTCTTATGTCGGCTCTATCATAAACACTTATCAAACCGTTAACAAAAATTTATTTACCAAATGTACCAACTCGATTTCTCCAAACTGTCATGTTCTTCCAAAAAAACTCTATCAACACGAAATTCCCCACTGTATATCTCATGCATATGATAACTTTAGGATCCCTTGTGGACCCGACTCATATTCCATGAGGCAATTTTCAAACGTTTTATGAAGTCCGATTGTGGTCGAAATATCGGCACTTTTTCTAATTATGGAACCATCAAAATCAAGATTCTGGTGGTTCCCAAATTGACCGATAGCCCAGCATGCTTGGAGTTAGGTTCAACAGTTCCAAATACCTCAAATTCTCAAACATGGTTCAACGGTTCTCATTTTGTTTAATTCGCCGATTTGATTAGCAAAGCATCACATAGAATGCATTGGTGCCTCCGTTCATTTGCATCTAAACGATAAACATAAGGAGGTCCCTGTATGCGTAGCTAATGAAGATGCCACATAAGCCTAATATTTGCCCTATAAAATGGAAATGATAAAAGGACCGTAAGGAGTGATTCTCGATCAATATAGTGATGCGAGAAACAGAGGGCCAGATATATTTCATAAGAAGGACAGACTGGTTGGATTAAATGTCCTAGAAAATTTAAAACCGTGCATATTGATCTTCGGGTTGATATAATGGTTTCCACTATGGTGCAACATGCCAACAATGTCCACTACAGTCTTCTTCACAAATTAGTCCATGCGATAGGTCGTACTGAGCCAACTAGCAGAGTCCAGATGGAATTCAACTTTGTTGAAACATCACTCAAATGTCTTGTGTATCTACAATAAAAGATCTAGAGTTAGAGTATAATATGTTCAAACTCATGATGGGAATGGTAGTTGCAGAATACAATTTTGGACACTATAAAACTGGCTTGCGAGCACCTTGCAGACCCAGCAACCACATGAGACCGCGATTGGGGAGTCATGGCATCTTGTCAAAGGCTTTAAAAGTTCGAACAAATGTAATCGACAGGAACAATAACACATGATGAACACTCTCCCAGAGTAAAATAGATGGAAATTTGGTCACATCCTTCAACAAAAGTGAAATTAATAGATAGGAATCACAACTATTCAAATAATGAATCGAGGTCAATGTTTTGGAACATCCTCAAAAGCATATTTGGCTCGATCAATTTGAGCCTTTGTCCCATCATTCGGTGCTTTGTGATAATGACAAGTAGAAGCTTTGTAGAAGTGTGTGGGCATTGATCTAATAAAATGGAAAAGAACAGACTTGAGAGATGTTTGAACATAAAAAAAAGTGGGTTTGTGAACTCATGACAGTCGCTACGTCTATTATTTCTGGTACCACCACTCCAGATTTTAGAAGAAGCACTAAACACTTTCAAAATTTCTGTAACAAAGGGGTTGCAGATCTTCGGAGAAGAGATTTGCTTTTTGTCAATGCTGAAGGCGACATTGGATTTACAACATTAGGTATTGTTAAGAATGTTGGTGCAAAGAATGTGAGCCTTTTGGAGTGGTCTCCTAATAGATTTCTCCAAACCAGGTATAGAAAACATCAAATCTGCTGACAACATTCGTGGTCGGGCATCACACATTGTTTCTTAACTCCTCCCATCTACCCGATGATCTTCTTTGTAAGAGAATTTAATAAGAACTTGAATTCCATTAAGTGGAGAATAATGAGCTTAACAAGATAAAGGAGCAAATGGAAAAAACAGTTTCATTTGTAAAGTATATTGTATGTTTTTCTGTTGGAAAGTATATTGTATGTATTTGGGATCAGGCACTGTCCTCCCGAATATCTCTAGAAGACAGCCTACAAGCTGTGTAGGAAATAGGTGATATCTATCAAACGAAGAGTTTGTCTAACAAACTATATTTGAAAGACATTTGCATTCTTTAAAAATGAAACTGGGTGATTCTATTGCTCAACATTTGAATACATTTAATTTAATTTTATGTCATCTTGATTGAATAGATGTTAAGATAGAAGATGAAGATAAATGTATCTTGCTGATTTTCTTGCTGTCTAATTCTTGGGATATCTAGTTGTTTCCATGTGTAGTGGTGTTTGTGAGCCTAAGATGGACTATATAGTTTCTCTTCTTCATTCAAAAGAGATGAGGAGAAAGACTATGAATGTTGGATCCCAAAATGTCTTCCATGTGTGAGGAACGCCTAAGGAGAAAGAGGCTAAAGGACATATGAAGAAGAAGGGTAAGTCAAAAGAATTTTCTAAGACCCCCAAAAAGAGGATAGTGAGCTGTTGGAATTGTGATAAGAGAGGGCGTGTGAAGGAGTGCAAAAATAAGAAAAATAGCATTGATAGTTCCACGGATAAATTCTCAAATGACAATGATTCTGATGCTTTACTTATTTCAGCGAATTCTATTAGTAATGATGCTTGGCTTTTTTATTCGGGTGCTTCCTACCATATGACTCCTCACAAGGATTGGTTTTTTTAGTATAAGGAATATGGTGGAGGAGAAGTTTTTCTTGCTGACAACACCTCAGTGAAGATATTTGGAAAACAAAAGGTAAAGTTGTGTTTTAGTGATGGGAGGATTATTTCCATTGATAATGTTTTACATATTCCAGTTCTTACAAGAATTTTACTTTCAGTTTCCAAGTTGAATGATTTTGGAATACATGTGAAATTTGATAAATTTGGGGGCAAGTTGGTAAGGGGAAGTCTGGTATTTGCTAAAGGATCTCGGAGAGGGACTTTGTTTAAGGTGGATGCATCAACTCTCTGTAATTTAGCTTTTGTAAGTAGGACAAAAAATGAATGTATGTTGTTTCACCATAGGTTGGATCACATTGATGAAAAAGGTCTTAACACCATTCTAGATAAGAAACTAGTTGAGGGGATTTTTTTTATTTTTTGTTAGTAAGAGTGATTTTTGTGAGCACTATGTGCTTGGTAACCAAAATAGATCTTCATTTCTTAAAGGAGTTAATAAAGATAAGATACTTTTAGAGAATATTCATTCAAATGTATGTAGTCCCGTGGATGTTGACTCTTTGAATAGATCTTAGTATTATGTTTCCTTCATTGGTGATGTATGAAGATATACTTGGATTTATTTTATGCATTCAAAAAATGAAGTTTTTATTAAGTTTATGGAATTTAAGGAAATGGTTCAAAAGCAATCAGATTATAAGATAAAAGTATTGAGATCTTACAATGGGGGTGAATATTTCTCTACGTAATTTGATGAGTTTTTCAAACATGTGGTAATTTTCAGGCAAAAGACGACACCTGACACTCCCATGAAAATGGGGTAGCCAAAAGAATGAACCATACATTAATGGAAAGAGCTAGGAGCATGTTAAGTAGTGGTAAAATAGATAAATGTTTTTGGGTAGAAGCTATTGGTACTGGTTGTTATTTGATAATAGATCTCTTTGTAGAGCTCTTATTGATAAAACTCCTTATGAAATGTGGTTTGGGAAAAGGCATTCAGTTTCACATATAAGGGTATTTGGTTGTGAGACTTTTGTTCATGTGCCTCAACATAAGCGGTCTAAATTGGATCTAAAAGAACAAAAATGCATCTTTATAGGATATGGTGAGAATGTAAAAGGTTATAAGATGTGAAATCCTCTAGCCTGAATTTTTTTTCGTGGAGATGTGATTTTCAGGGAATTTAGTGTTGACTTGGGTGGAGAACAACTAAAGGAAAAGTTAAAGATAATGCATTTTGAAACTAAGAAAGAAGATGCACATGCAGAAAAACAAAGCGATGAACAAGAAGATGCGCATGCAGAAAAAAAAAGGGGGGTTGAACAAGAAAATAGAGAAGAAGAAGAGACTTTGATTGAAAGTTCAGAAGATTCAATTGTTCTTCATAACGAGGAAGAACATGAGGAAGATCTTCTTACTCAACCTTTGAGAAGGTCCACAAGACAACAAAATCTAGTTCACGGGTATATGCCACTATATTTTCATTGTAAATATGTTTTACTTTGTATTGATGATGAACCTAGATCTTGCATGGAGGCACTCTCTTTGAAAGAAAGTGAATATTGGATGCATGCCATGCAATAGGAGATGACAACTTTGGATAGTTGTGACACCTGGGATCTTCTTAGTTTTCTCAAAGAAATAAAACCCATTGGATGCAAGTGGGTATGTAAGAAGAAATTTGGAGCAAATGGTTAGTTAGAGAGGTATAAGGGCAAATTGGTGGCCAAGGGATACTCCCAAAGAGAAGGAACTAATTTTGGTGAAATATTATATCTTATTGCTAGGTTAACTTCTATTAGATTCCTATTATCTATTACTGTTGCTTGCGATTTTGAGATAGAGAAGATGGATGTTAAAATTCCTTTCTTGCATGGGGATCTTGAAGAAGAGATTTATATGGGAAAGCCTAACAGTTTTTTTGAGAAAGGAAAATAAAACTTAGTTTGTGGGAAAAAAGTAGTCATTGTAAAGTTTTAAAAAATCACCCAAGATGTGGTATCAGAAGTTTGATGCTTTTGCATTAAATTTGGGTTTTATTAGAAGTGAAGACGATAACAGTGTTTACATTAAGATTATTGATGATTAGTTATTAATTCTTGTCTTATCTGTTGATGACATATTGTTTATTGGTAAGAACAATGCAATGATTAAAGACCTCAAATCTCAACTTTCTGGCACATTTCATATGAATGACTTGACCATTGCTAAATATATTCTTAGGATGGAATTCAACAAAGATTCGATTCACAGAAAGCTTTAGTAAATTCAGAGTAAGTATGTTGACACCATTTTGTAGAGATTTAAAATGCGGGGATGTAAGCCAGTGAGTATTCCATTTCTAGTTGGTACTAAGCAGAGTTCAGATATTTGTCCTCAATCTATTAATGATATTTAAGAGATATCTAATTCTCCTTATGCTAGTGTCACTGGTAGTTTAATTTATCTAATGGTTTGTTCCAGACCAGATATAGCCCAAGCAGTGGGAGATCTAAGCAAGTTTATGTCTAACCCTGGTAAAGAGAATTAGAATTTTGTTAAAAGGGTTTTAAGATATTTGTGAGGTACTTCTAATTACTGTTTAGTTTATCATCGTACTAATGATGTGGATAAGTCATTGGACATAAAGGGTTTTTTTGATGTAGATTAGGTAGGTGACTTGGATAGGCAAATGTCCACAAGTGACAATGTGTTTACTTTATTTTTAGGTGCAGTGAGTTGGATGAATAAATGACAACCTACAGTTGCATTGTCCACCACTAAAGAAAATTATATGTACACTATATATGCTTCTCAAGAGGTAATTTGGTTAAAGATACTTGGTAATAGTATTGGCTTTGATCATAGAACAATGAGAATTGGATGTGATAGTCAAAGAACCATATGTTTGGCCAAAAAATCCTATGTATCATGCTCGTACTAGACATGTTGATATTTAGTGTCACTATGTGCAAGAAATAGTAAAAAGTGGATAGGTCTTGATTAAAATTTTTGAAAGTTTGGATAATTTTGTAGATTCACTCATGAACCCAATAACCACAGATAAGTTATCTTGGTTCAGGAAGGCCACGGGCCTTGATCATTGTACTTGATTTGTATTTTGTAACTTTATGGGGTAATTTACAATATATGATGTGAAGTGGGAGAATGTTAGAATTTAGGTACCATCAACCTTGTAAATCCTTAATTAATTATTTTTCTACTATTTTTTTTAATTTGTCCATAAGAGGTTGAATTGTTTAACCAACAGTGGTGAAAGAGACCATGTAAAGGCAAAGTTACTTTTTCCGTTTGTCATTTTGGAAAAAGACAAAATAGTTATGTGTCCCCTCTTGGAATCCTCTATTTTGAGGTATTTGGATACTTTTAAGAGGTCGTATGAGAATCCATGATAGTTATGACAAGTGTCATAAGATTCTATGACAATACTTATAACAATTTATGAGAGATTCCATACACATGTGAGATGGCTTATGATAGATGTAAGAGCATCTATAAGAAACTATTTTTGGGGGTGGGCGTAAGGTTTTTCCTGCTAGTTTTGTTTCTTGTTTCTTTATGATACCACAATGGTATAGACCCTCACAAATTCCTATAAAATTGGGGCCTTGAGCAAGAGTTATTCATTAAATCTTGTTCAATTTCTGTGGTGTAATTTTTCCCCAAAAGGGTTTCTCCACGTAATTATGGTGTTTTATGTGCAATAGTTTATGTTTGCAATCACATTACTTAGGGTTAATCGTTGATTTTAGATTTTCATAAATACAAATAGAAATAAGAAAAGAACAATAAAATAATTAAAGAAACACTATGTGTGAGTGTGTGCCATGAAATGCACTTAAAAAATATACATATATTTACAAATTAAATATATAAATAAAAACACCTAAAATAATAAAAATATAACTAAATAAAATGTAATATACATATATGGGTAAGTCCACCAAGATAGTGTGCAAAAAAAAAGTTATAAGTGGCCACTTTGTTTTTATTAGGTAAACCTAAACTTGGAAGAAAAATTTGAGAGTCATGCACTCAAAATTCCCAAGCCTGATCGAGTTAGTGTAATTTATATCAATTCAATTGTGTTAAATATATTTTGCTATTTTTTTGGATGGGTGGTCGCTTTTTTGCACACCAACTTGGTCACTTTTATATTACTCTACGGATATAAAGATGTCACATGGACGTAAGAGTTTTCAATGTCTAGATGATTTTAGATGAATTAGACTTTACTCTTAACTATAAAATATGAACTAAATGCTTGAAGAACATTGTGAACAAAAAAGCTTTTTGTCTGCAACTCTGCTCCCTTTCCTGCCCAAGCTTGATTTCAAACTGAAGGTCCCATGCCCGCCTCCCCGGGGGGAGATGTTGTCGCCCTGGCAGACCCACCTGTTGGTCCGGATGGACCCCAGATCATGGACACTGGGCCAAAGTCAACGGGGGATTCCCAAAAGGCGTCGTCTTCTTTCGCGGTTTCTCCTAAACCGAACTGGAAAGGAGCTCTTGTCGGTGAAGCCCAACAATCCTTGCAGGCCCTTTTGGTGGATTTTGTCCAGACTGAAGAAGGTGCTGAACTGTCTCTCCCGGACTCTATGGTAAACCGCACGATGGTGGATTTCCAATTGGCTTTGGTGGGTAGATTCTTCGATTTCCAACCTACCATTGAAATGGTCAGAAAATGGATTTCTAACCAGTGGAAGATCAAAGGTTCTACCCTGGTTTCGGCTATGCCGGGTGGACTTTTCCTATTTAAGTTTACCACCCTTGAGGACATGACCAATGTGCTGGCTGGTTCATGGGTCTATGGAAAGCATTTCCTAGCCCTTGCAAAGTGGAAACCTGGGTTCAATCCAGCAACGGACCTTGCTAGATCGGCCCCTGTTTGGGTTCGCCTCCCAGGACTCCCGCTCGAGTATTGGGATGAACAGGTTTTCCGATGGATTGGGGATTCATTTGGTGCATTCATAACAACGGACCAGGTAACAAAGTCTAAATCTAGGTTGGTATTTGCTCGATTCTGCGTGAATGTCACTGTGAACAAAGTTCTGCCCAACTTT
>MU226704.1:2909441-2928011 GCA_018584345.1 Thuja plicata
CGGGCACCCTTAAGAGCAAGTTTGTGAAGATTGATATGGAAATAGCGGAGATCAAAAAAGGAATGCAGGACCTGGTGGACCTCTACAGGAGGACCAATAAATTTGCCTTGAAAGTTATGCACGCCTCTGCGTTAACTCTTTGTAATGTGCAGGGGAAGCTGTCTGACGGCAATCTGGAAGCTAACGCTGAAAACAGAGAGCTATTTTTGTTCCTCTAGGAGTGGGCGAGATCCCTGCTATCCAAGCAGCTGGGAGGGAAGAATTAGCTCTTTGGTCTATGGTGTGTTATTCTTTGGATGGGATGGTCCCTTGGTTCCCCTACTCTATTTTGAGGGGTGTTGTTAAGTTTAGTTTTAGTATTTGGACAAGCCCCGCGTGGCTCCGTAACACTATTTTTGATGCTGTTGTTGATAATAGCTACTTTGGTTATTTCTGTTTAAGCAAAATTGATACGTATGTTTTTGATAGAGGCAAAACTTTAAATTCCTGTGCTAACAGTCAAATCTGCTTCAAGCTTTGGCTAGGGCCATTAACATGCTGTTAATGTGCTTCTAGTCCCCTATTCCACGGGCCAGCACCCTCTTGCTGCTTTTATCTATCAAAAACTATAAAACCTTAGTATAAAAGTTATCAATTTTCACATATTGGTTAGTTTGTAATAGTGAGTTTAAGATTTAGAATTTTTATTCTATGATTATATATTTGGTTCTATTAAAAGGAAGAATAAAATGAAGGATATAATTAGAAGGAATAAAATAAGGGATATAATTGATTTCTAAAGATTAATGCAAATGTAATAAGATTAAATGTTTGTTAATTGGCAACTTCTACACAAATATATGTCATTTTTACTTAAATTATTAAATAAAATTAATGTAATCATACTAATGTAAAAATTAATAAAAAGATTAAAACATACAAATTTTACTACTATAATTAACAATCTAGATGTGCAAAAAAAATATATTCTATTAACATTAATCTTCACACAAATTTTAATAAATATTAACAATCTGAATATATAGTGCAATTTATTAATTCTGGCATACAATTGTATTTAAATACAAAAATAAATTTTCAAAAACTCTTCAATCACCATTCGTGAAATAACATCAATAAAATTAAGTTAGAAAACTGTGTAACTAAATTCTCTTTAAATATTTAATTTTATTGCTCCGTCAAATGAATGGTACTTCTCTTTGACTTTCTCGAGTGATAATTTAGATAATGTATTAAACAGTTCCAACGAAAAAGACAGAAACCTCTTCATTTATCATTTAACACTTGACATCATCCGTGGATTACAAGACAAAAAAAAAAATCAACATCATTTCACTTGATTGAATAAAGATATATATTTAAAAACACAAGCTGAGATAGTTTTACCATACAGACATATTTGGACATCACTTACAAACATATTTCTGCCATGCAGACACTAACTAAAGTGAAGATTAGGTCATCTCTGATGAGAAGACGTGGACTCCCTGTCCTTCAGCTGGTCTGGAAGCGAAATGGTTAACTCGTGATTTCTTTCTCTCAGAGCACAAATCGGACATTTTCTCAAACTGTGACATTGTCTTAAATCTAAATGGGTTAAACATGGAAGTTCGCAAATGTTGGAAGGCAATTCTTCTAGCTTAAAGCAAGCCGATAAATTGAAATCTTTTAATGACCTAAGCTCACCCACGCTGGAAGGCAAGGTTTTCAATTTCATGCAACAACTTAAATCTAAGTGCCTTAAAGCAGAAGGCTGCCCAAAGCTTTCAGGCAATTCCTTTAGTTCCACGCAGGTACACCTCAGCTCTTCTAAAGAGCTAAGCTCCCCAAAGCTAGAAGGCAATTCTTTCAGATCATCTGACCGCAGGCTCAACCTCTTTAACTTACATAGTTGCCCAAAGCTATAAGGCAAGACTTCCAATTTCCAGCAGCTTTCCAAATTTAAAACCTCCAATGAGCTTAATTTCCCAAAGCTTGATGGAAGTTCTTTTAAGCTAACACACTCTGCTAGATTCAAATGCTTCAGAGACCTCAGCTCTCCAAAAGTTGAGGGCAATTCTTCCAGTTTATTGCAATTTGTTAAGATCAACTCTTCTAAACAACATAATTTCCCAAACGATTTTGGCAGATTCTTCAAAGAGATGCCACCACAGATGCTCAATTTACATAATGAACGCAGCTCACATACCTGCTCAGACAGCTCCTGCATTTTGTCCCATTCATCTAAAATCAAAACCCTGAGAGCAATTAAATGATCAAGCTGCTCGGGCAATCTCTGGAGACTTCTCAATTCCTTTAAATCCAATTCCTCCAAAGAAGAATTTTTGACGACGTTGGCAGGCTTGGACTCTTGCAAATTTGCATAGTCCTGAGACTGTGCAGTGGCTTTCATCGCCAGTAGCTTGTTGGGTAACTGCATTCCTATTGTAATTCCACTGTAAGGAATTTTTTTCCAAATCTAAACAAACAATTGAAAATTATGAAAAAGAAATAAATGAAATGAGGTAGAACAGAACTCGCCTGATACAAAGTTACACCATCCTTAAAGACAGGGCCATGAAATACAGCCAAACGTTCAAGAGATTTCAAGTTCACTGGCCATAATCCGGATATGTCGCCTCCTAGCCGGAGAAATCTGAGTTCCTTAAATTTGGGTGTCTTTTGGCCTGATCGTGATACATTTATCCTGTTCCCTAAAGCCAGAACTCTCAGTGATTTTTTCATTGAAAGAATGTGATTCTCATCAATTTCATACTCATCTTCAGTCTCCTCCCTGCTTAGCCAGACTCCTTTAATTTGATCGAGGCTCTGCTAAAACATAATATAATTCATTAATACTACTCCTTAAATTTCTACTCTGTATTAGTATAGACATGCAAAGACATACCTGATTCTCGCCTACAACATCGAGCCAGGATTGCATATCTGTTATTCTATTGGATTCACACATGCTCAGCGCTTTTGCTCGGATGATATCATGAACAATCAGATTTCCTTTGACGGACGTCTTGAATAAAGCCGCTTCTTCAAGATGTGTGACCTCCTCGGCTCCAACTATGCACTCCACATCATGGCGGCTCCAGCTAACAAAGAAACAACAAATATCTAAAAAAGCTTCTTGTGTAGACGCTTCGAGCCCACTATACACAGAATGGACAAGACGTTGGCTCAGATTTTCTTCAATGACATCCTTTCCTCTCTCCAAGGCTTCAAATATTTGCGTACATCTGTCAACCTTGTAGTTCTGCTTCCGCAAACGAGCAGCCACAATTTCTAATACTAACGGTATCCCAGCGCAAATCTTCAGGATTTTCTGCCTGTCGTCATTGGTGATATCGGAAGTGGAATCTCTGCACAAAATTTTGATTGCCTCTGGGTCGGGTAAAGTACCCACGCTATGCTCACGACGTACAAGGCCGGGCTCTTTGAGCATGTCCGTCACACCCAAATTTCTAGTTGTGAGAACAATTCTGCTCCGCTTTGGAAGGCCTGCTAAGCGTTTTGGGAAAAGCTCTTGCAAGTCCTCTGCGCGGAGAGCGTTGTCAATAAACAGAAATACTGGCTTATTCCTTTGAGCTTGAAAAGCACTAGAGAGATTATCCCGACCCTCTGCACTATTTCTCAAGGTTACATTCCTATCATATGTATATTCTGGGAAAGCATCTTTTAATATTTGTTGCTGCATACATTTTATGTCGTTTCTGGATTGATCTTCTTGGATTTGAATAGCCGAATAGTTGTAATCTGTGAGATCCAAGTCCGCAATAACAGCGGTGGCAAGGGTGGTCTTTCCTATGCCCCCAAATCCATAAATAACCACAGCCATTGGCAGCTTATTTCTTGATTCCATTTCCAGCAACTTCATTACTTGTTTCTTCTGATCGTCGATGCCAACTGCAGTTGAGCCCACAGAAGAATATTACGTTAACAACAACATATCTAAATAGTGATGCGAACATGACATGTAGATATTGTTGAAATTTTGGGTAAAAGAAGGTTTATGTATATTTACCTGCATAATCTGGATAGATAGGCTTCCATGCAGGGAACTCAACTGGCTGGCTATGGCGTATTTCTATTGCTACTCTCAATGTAAGATCCCGATACAGTTGGTCTATTTTCAGTTGTAGAGCGCCCAATCTTTCGGAGTCCACGGAAGCCTTCAAAAACCTGCAATAAGGATAATGTTAGTTTAAAAGAACCATGCACGAATTACGGTAACATAAGTAGAAGTCACATTAAATTCAAATATTTAACCATTTTACCCGAAGAGTGCTATAGACTTTAATTGAGAAGCACACATCATGGCTCCTTGAACAATCAATACAATCGCTTCATTCAATATCTTATATTCTTGCGGCATATCATACTTCAACTTTCTTATATGCCCGGCAAGCTTACTCATTTGTTTCAAGAGTTCTATGCATTCACTCCGGTTTTCAGAGATCTGGCCAATCTGGTCTAGCAAGAAAGCTAAGACAGACAACCCTCCAACCACCCAATGCACCTTTCCCACACTTTGCAATATTTTTACTACAGCTTGTCTGCTTCCTTCATCTCCCTGTAAATGCAACCGCCCTTAATTCCAAATCGTATATAGTTTCAGCATGATAACTAATCTCCAATTCAGGAAAAAAAAATTACCTTCTCCAGCTGAGTATGCTTATTGATAAATTCAAGGAAAACAGATCCACTTTGGAGAAAGGAGGCCCATACTGATTTCGCTCTATCCTTCAGTGTATTGGAATAGTTCTCTGAACTAGTGCTTCTCTCTAACGCCTTTTCTTGTTTTGACTGCATTTGCAAACACGAAAATGAGAAACACGAAAAGAATTCAACATTTCATATGATAATGTTTGAAGCTGACTCACTCGCATACTAACCCTGTTAAGAATTGACTGCAAGAGCTCGTCGATGAGATCGATCAAATAGTCAACGTCCTCCGCCTTGTTGATCTTCTGAAAGAGGTCGATACAGTTTTCCAACGTGGGTGCGGGAGGCGGAGGAGGAGGCTGCGGCGCAGGCTGAGGCGGAGGCGGTGGAGTGGGAGCAGGTGGAGGTTGGTGAGGGGGCGCGGGCGAGGGTGGAGGCGGGGGAGTGGGAGCTGGCGGAGGTTGAGGTTGAGGTTGGGGTTGAGGTGGGCGCGGGGGCGATGGCGGGGCTGTGGCATTCTCAGGTTCCGTGGGCTTGGGCTTGGGGAAACAGCAGCCCATGCTAGGTAAATTCAAAAGAGATGAGATAAAATGTTTATCGAGTTCGGACGCGAGCATTGAGTGATTTATAGGCTGCCTATCTCTCTACATCGTATATATTTTACTTTGTTTAGCTACATGTCTTTCTTCTGGATGAAGTTATTCTTCGTCTTTTTGGGTTCAAAGTTCAGGAATGCAGGGATAAAACATAGAGCATGTTCCCAAACTATAGGAATTTCTAGGTCTGTGGTTTTATTTAGACATAATTTTTAAAGAAACTTAAAGTAAGCTGATAAAAGTAAAAATGTCTTGATGGAAGGCATACAGTCGTACCAAGGCTAAGATGCTAGAAACGTTGAAACGCGTTGAATGGAAAAATGCAATCGTCAATAATATTGAGCATAAGAAAATAAAATAATTCAAATAAAAAGCTATTGTTATTGTTTAGATAGAAAGTTAGAATTGATTAATCTTTTTTTTTTTTGTTCAATTACATTATTTTTCTTTTTTCTTCTATTAAAATTTCTGTGTCTTCTATCTGAATTCTTTTATTTGTGCATTTTTACCAACAAACACTATCTGTAATCTTTGTAATCTTTGAGATTAAGTGTTAAAGTAGTCTATGATTTACTATCTAAAAGTGCAATATTTGTTAGGTAAGGAACCTTTGAAGACTTAGGGTCTATAGCCTCAAAATAAATTTAATATACATATCATAAAATTTGCTTCATTCTATAATTTATTTTATGATAATAAAAGCTGTAATTCAAATTTGAAATCTAAGAAAACTACACAATAATAATTGATATTGATAAATTACGATAAATTAAAAATATTTACTTTTATATATATTTAAAATTTATTAAACTATTTTATTGTTTAAATTGATATAAATTAACCATAGAATCTGAAAACTTTTATTAATGATCCATAAACATAAATATATATAACCTTATTAATTAAAGATCGTGGTATTAATATACAGCATAAACAGTTAATGCGTTTTAAATCCAACTATTTTTAAACTGTCCGTTTTTTATATTCAATAAGAACTGATCCCTTAGAATACTTTTCTTTCCAAGCCATATATAATATTAATTCACTTCTGAAATAGTGCGGAATCCTGTGGCCCGCCTGATGCAATATCCCAAATAACAGTGACTTCGTAACCAAGTGTGGTATAAACTCCACATTACTTAGGGTGCTGCACTACTTCTACACCGTTTGATTGGCATCCCACGTCAGAGTAGAAGATTTATATGACGCATTCATTTCGTTTACCTTCACTCATTTTTTCGCAAGAGTAAATTCGATCTTTCTTTGAAATGGTGTTAGCTTTTGTGCCTACGCAGTTGGCAAGTTCGTGTGGTAAATATAATATTTAATAGCATCAATCATTGTAAAGGCTTACAGAATATGGGTAACAGCTAAACACCAGCATAGTAAAAACTAACAGCTGCTTCTTTCTGCGCTTCTTACCCACAATTTTTTTCTCGTTTTCATCATTGTATACATTTTTTATTCAGAAAGTAATTCCTTGTTCTTTGCTTAATCATTGATGCGCGCTAAAGCAGGAAATAAGAAATAGAAAAGCATGCTTTATATGCTTGGAATTTCATATCATATAATAAA
Source organism: Thuja plicata (assembly GCA_018584345.1). NCBI lineage: Eukaryota > Viridiplantae > Streptophyta > Pinopsida > Cupressales > Cupressaceae > Thuja > Thuja plicata. The sequence goes on from MU226704.1 coordinate 2,916,266, forward strand.
AGCAAACTAAGTTTAGCACGCAAAGAATTGAATGACAGTGGAGAATCTACTGCATTTTCTTACCTATCACCTTTTCAGCTACTATGTATTAAAAAATATTATATCAAAGAGAATAAAATCCCTTTCACCTAAAATTTTCATTCGACAAATCGCGAGGGCCCAGAGATGGACAAAACCCGACATTGTATTCTTAAACTCCAATTTTAAAGAATGTCTGCGTTTTCCCCACGCCAACTTTATTCGATTTCGAAGATATATATGACTCTCCTTGCTTCCTTATTCTTCATTATCTTTTTTCACAAAGTTATATCTCCTTATCTTTCTTTAATCATTGATTCGCGTTAATCCAGGAAAGTAGAATGAATTGGCACCCTTCCAACGGAAAATGAAAACGATAGTCATCTGCGTCTTATTTCATTTTGCATTTGACGAAATTTATTATGTGAATCAACGAATGCTAGCCCCGTCATTACTAGTACTTGTGGTAGGTATACTATTTTTTTAATATATTAGAATTCTTACATTTTCTCCCCTTTTATTTTTGCAAGGGTTTTCTTATGTACATTAAGATTTTAAAAAAAAAAAAAAAACTTCAAACACTAACAAGCCCGATTACAATGCCGTCATATTTTCTAAAATTTACATATATATCATTTATTATTTAAATATTATCATTTTAGGAAAATTTGATTTATTTCTTTATTTTGATTACTTTGGTTTTATAGATAGTTTAAATTTAGATTACTTCAAATATTTAGATTTAGATTTAGATTTAATATTTAGATTTTTTTAGTATTTTAAAATATGGAGGGCAATGGTACCATATAGATTTAGATTCAGTTTGTAATAGTTTTTATTTATTTTGTAATGTTTCAGATTTACTTTTTGTTTTAGTTTATAATGTTTTTTTATATGGATGACAATGCCGTCATATTTTCTCAAAATTAAATACATTATATTTAGTATTTATATATTACCCTTTTGATTTATATATTTTGAACTAAAAATAATATTACTCTTTTGCTTGAAATATAGTTTTAATATATGGATGGAAATTTGCCATATTTTTCATTATTTTAATGTATTAGATTTAGTATTTAAATACTACCGTTTTGATTTACATATTGTTCTTAATTATTTTAATAAAATAGGACTACTAATTATTAGATGCAATGTGACATATTTTTTAACATTTTAAAATACTAATCTTTATTATAATAATTTTGTTACTAAAGTTATTTTGTATTAGTGAATTAAATTCTTCCTTAGATTTCAAAAAATAATGATTTCAATTTTACATTTTCATAATTTGATTTAAATATTAAAATTGGTGATTTCAATATCAGAAGATGCTAGGAATAAACTTTTCAATTCCTGGAAAAATGAGATTTTATTCAGTCCCCTTCTTTGGTTGCCTCTAGGGGGATTACCATTCTCAGGAATCGCCACAAATGTCAAATATCCCTATTGTCAGTAAATGCTAACTCGTTGGATGTTGAAGTAACAATTTTTTCTCTTTCTTTTGTTCTGGTAAATGTCTATGGTCCCATTTCAGTGGCAGGTAAACAAAGGCTTTGGATCTCTCTTTCACAGTGTTGGCTGGATTACAAGGTAACAATTATCCTAGGTGGGAACTTCAACACTACCTTAGGTTCCCTCGACAATTTTGGGGGAGAAAATTCATCTCCTAAAGTCACACAAGATTTAAGGGGGTTCATTGAAGGCAGCCACCTGTTGGATTGTGTCCCCTTCAATAGTAAGATTTCTTGGTCTAACAAGAGGAAAGGTATCCATTTGGTTGAGGTTAGACTTGATAAGTTTTTGGTAAACTCTTTGGCTTGTTGGGTGTGGTTGTTTCCCTTCCTCAATCCTCTCCTTAATAGGGTCATATCATCTAGAAGTTACTGTGGAAATTCATCTTGACCTATATATTTCCAAGCCTCCATCATACTTTAAAATTGAAAAAATTTGGTTCTGAGATCCTAATTTTTTATCACTTGTGCAAACATGGTGGTCTCAGTCTCCATTTGTTGTAGGATCCTCAATTTTCAAGTTTTTCAAGAAGCCGGCCTTCATGAAATCAAGGATTAAAGAGTGGAACAAACTATCCTTTAGGAATATTTTTAGGGATAAATATGACCTTCAAAGGCAATTAGAAGAAATCAATGAATACATCTTGCATTATGGTTTGACTCCAGTAGTGTATGATTATCAAAAGTCTCTTACTCAACAACTAGAGGAAGTGTTTCTCAGGGAAGAAATACTCTAGAGGAAAAGGTCTAGGGAATTGTGGCTCGGGGAGGGGGATAGGAATACCACCTTCTTTCACATGTCAACCTAAGTGAAATGTTATAAAAACTCAATTTTTCAAATCAAGGATGTGAACAATCATACTCTCACTAAGGAACATGACATTCAGATGGAAGAATTTTGTTTTTTTCAGACCTTCTATTAGTTGAGGAAGATTTAGTCCCTCACCAGCCCCCAACATTATTAACTGTATCCCCAATATTGTTAAACAAATATGGATAGAAAGGCTATGATGGCCCCATTCACTTTAAAAGAGGTGAGCTCCTCAATTTTTTCCATGAATACAGAGAAGGCCCCATGAATAGATGGCATGACGCCTTTCTTCATTCATAAATGTTGGGACTTCAAGGGCTCTGACATCATTAAGGTAGTTGAAGAGTCCAGAAAATATGCATGTATGTTTAAACAATTCAATAACACATCCATTATTCTTATCCCCAAATGTCAACATCCATCTTATTTTGCAGATTTCCACCCAATATCAATTTGTAACACCATTTACAAAATTTTCTTAAAATCAATGGTGTCTCGACGTGGAAAAAATATTCCTAGAATCACTTCTGAACAACAGGGAGGTTTTGTGCTAGGAGAAGATATAGTTAAAGGGGCCTTAATTGATCATAGAGTGTTACACTCCATTAACGAAGAGAGTTTACTGACAATGATTCTTAAATTGAATATGACCAAGGCTTATGATAGAGTTAATTACACATTTTTGAGTTTAGTAATGGAAAAGATGGATTTGACATAAAATGGATTAAGTGGATCATGTCATGCATTTCAGGGGTGAAGTTTTCCTTTATGATTAATAGAACTCCATTTGGGTAATTCTCTTCTTCGCAAGGGGTTAGAAAAGGTGACTCTCTATCTCCCTTCCTTTTCATTATGCTAGCTGAAGGGCTAAGTCAATTTACCGCTTTCAAAAGAGCTATGGGGTTGTGGGAAGGTATTTGTATTAGACAATAACAATTGGTAATTTCACATACCCTATTTTCTTATGACTCCTTATTATTTTGGAACAAGAGTTTCAAGCAAGTGAAGGTTATAAAGAATACCTTATTGGAATATTATGAGGCATCGGGTAATAAATTGAAAGTTGTTAAATCCATTTGAAAATTTTCTTTTTAACATGAACCTCAAAGGCTGCAGAGTCATACATAAGATTTTTGGGTTTTCAGTTGCATAAACCTCATGCAAGTACATTGGTATAACTTTCTTTCAAGGTAAGGTTAAGGCAGTATTTTGGGATGGATTTTTGACAAATATTAAGGAAAGAATCGCATCTTAGAAAGCAAGGTGATTCTCATTGGCAGGTAGAATCCTTTTGGCCAAATTTGTCCTCATCTCTATTCCTAATTATATTACGACAACTCGCTTGGAACCACTTGGGGTGATGGAGAACATAACAAAATTCTCGAGGGGCTTCATACGGAGAGGTAATATGGATGATAATAAAAAGGTCCCACTTGTTTCATGGAATAATTTTTGTAAGTCAAAGGATTGTGGGGATTTAGGCTTTCACAGAATCTCAGAAAGAAACCTCAGCCTTGGTGCAAAGTTATCATGGAACATATATGAGTACCCACACAGCCTTTGGGAAAAACTTATCAGGGTTAAATATCTTGATTCTGATGACCTTGCTAGAATCTTTTCAATTAGAAACCCCCCTTCAAGCTCAATAATGTCAACCTTCATTGTCAAAAGAATAATTATCCCCCTTCCTCATTTATCTTGGGTAATAAATTCAAGAAATAAGGCTTTGTTTTAGATAGACTCTTCGAATGGATTCCCTTAGTTATCTACACTCCTCAACCTCCAGCAGGCTAGAACCATTTTGGAGCAGAATTGGGGGGTGAGAGTCTCAGATTACCTTGCTAGACCAGGTGAGGAATTTAAATGGAAAGATTTTTCACACTTGCCCATCCCTAAATCAGAACAGAGGGAATTATCAACCATTCTTAAACAAAGGTTTATGTCTATTAATGGGGGCTCAAGATAGGTTTATTTGGACTAGAAGTAATAGTAGCAAATATTCAATGAAAGAGGGCTATAAATCTTTGGTCACAAGTACTAACCACTCAAAAGCCATCTTTAAATTTGTTTGGCATGATGCAGTATTTCCCGAGGCAGGGGTGTGCCTATGGTTGCCCATCCAAGATAGGATTTTATCTAGTACTTGCCTTAAGCGCCTTGGAATTGTTGATCCCTTCTTTTGTTTATTATGTAACAAGGTACTGGAGGAATCTAACCACCTATTGGCATGGTGTGATTTTTTTCAGGAAGTATGGAGATGGTCGTTGAGTATACTTGGGTGGAAAGACGCTTTACATGACTCACTTAAGATAATTCTTCAATAGTAGCCTATCCTTCATTATGATTTTTTTTTTAGTTATTTGGTGAGTAATCCGAGATGTAGTTGTTTGGTGTTTGTGGTGGGAGAGGAATAAAATAATATTTAGGAGCCATATTTCTTTGGTGAATAAGGTATATTTTTTGGTTGTAAATTATGTATCCAAAATGGTTAATGCCCATATTTCCGAAGTTAAGACACTCTCCTCTACCTTTTCTTCTTTCGACAATGTTATACTTAACAACTGGAAGTTCATCTCTATTCCTCTCAAAAGGGTTGTCATTGGGAAAATGACTAAACAACAATGTAGGAAAGACATCAAATGGAAGCCTTTTGATTCTCACTGCATTAAACTAAATTTTGACAGAGCCTCGAAAGGTAATCTGGGTAGATCTAGTGCAGGTTTTATTCTAAGAAGGGAAGACAGATCTACTTTGAAAGATTCTTATTTTAGGCTCCCAAATGGGCCAAATAACATGGTTGAGACAAGGGCTATCCTATGAGGGGTTAGGATGGCTATTCACTTGGGTGTGACTAATCTTCATATTGAGGGTGATTCTCTTATTATCACATCCTCTTTATAATATAAAATGATAGTCAACTAGGAACTTCAATATGTTTTACAAGAATTTTTGAAACTCCTGCCTAGGTTCACTTCCTATACTATCTCTCATTGCTACAGGGAAATGAATAAGCTTGATGTTTGGTTTTCTAATTTGGGAGTTGATGGGGATGAGGTGGATTGGGAGTCTGCATAAACGTCAGTGAATTGTGATAGGTTACCATAAATTTTCAAGGAAGAATGAAGTTTGAATTATTAGCATTTTTTATAATGTACTTTTTCTCAAAGTGGTTCAGGTACACATGTTGGTCACATTCTCAGTTCAAAAAGGTATTTCTATTATATTTTTGAGCTAGAAGTTGTGTATAGGGAGGTCTTACTGTGAGCTCATCAATAGTTTTTTTTATGAGCCTAAGCTCTTGAATTCTGTACTTGGATTTTGGTGTATTTCCTCAACAAATGTTTTAGTGTGAGATGAGGTTAGCAGAAGTCATGGCACTTGTAAAATGTGTAAAGAGTTAAATGGGAGCACAAAGAACAATTTTAGCTTTAGTTAATCTCTTGAGCATGCGACTTCATTTATGAAGCTCCTCTTACATCCCCAGTAATTATGATGTAACCTACCACAATAGGATACTTAAACACCCTATTTAAAACATTAATATTTTCATTTTGTCTTCTCTACTATTTGGTGGTTTAGGCTCTATGTTCAATGAGTAATATCGATTATAGGTGGATTAATTTAAGGATATCTCTGCAAATGCCAGGCTGGGAATTCCCATTATTGACCATATACTTGGGTAGGTATATGAAGATAGCCTTTAAACCACTCGCAGATGATGTGTTTGAAAAATATCATTGGCGACAACATTTTTCTCCCTTACACTCCTCGATATATTTTCCATTCCCAGAAAGAACTTGTATTACAGGAGGACCTTCATGAAGTGGTGAGAGGCTATACCTTACATGTCTCATAGGCATGGATTGGTGGCCTTTTTTCTCCAAATCATCGTGATAACAAGAAGAGTTTTGTACAGCTATATGACATCCTAAAGCTAGCACTATAGGGCAGAGATCTCCAACATCTTAGGTGTTAAGTGGAAAATTTTATGATTTTCCTCCCCAAGTGCATCGTGGAAAATGTCTTCCTTCTTTTTGAAAACATATTAGTGGTTCTTTACTATGTGGAGCATACTGGGGTGATGGGCTCTTCCCCTTCTTTCTCCCCAAGGTCACCTTTAGCCTCCTCTAAGAATCCTAGGGCTCCAGAGGTTCACCATCATTTATGTAGTTATAGCAAGGTCAGAGGTATGGGTAAGTTGGGTGTGCCCTTGGCTCTTAACTCATAAGTTTTTAGGGTTAATCCACCATTGATGTTGATGTTTTTTTGGTTGTATAAAATATATATGTACTAGGTCACATGGGCCTTTTGCATATTCATAAGGATTTACCTTCATATTTTTTTGTAAAATTTGCATTTAAGCCTCATGGGAAAGGATCGGGGGTTTTCTTCCCAACTTATTTCCCCCTTAAGCCTCACTGAAACAGTGTAAACTAATTTATTATTATTCAAATATAATGGATTTTTCATTTTTGCCAAAAAAAAAATTCAATTTAGATAACTTGTTTTAAATATTAGATTTAGTGATTTCAATATTAGATTTAGATAATTTGTTTTAAATATTAGAATTAGTAATTTCAATACTAGAATTAATTTGTTTATATATTAATAGTTTGAGTTTTTTTGTATATAGTTATGTCATGGGAAAGAATGGATTTCAGGATGATAGATCCAAGTAATTTAGAATTGGATAGCTGAGCATTAGTATTTGTTTTGACATCCACTCCACGTGACATCCAATATTTAGGTATTTTATGGTGAGCACCATAGGTTGATGCGGTTTGGAATTGAAGAGTTGAGTATTAGTTTTGTTTTAGATCCACTATATGTGATAGGGGATCATATCTTTTTGGGTATCATAATTTTGTATTAAAAATGACATATCCTATAATCTCATGTATTTAGAAAATGGTCTTTTAGAACTTTTTATTGTCATGTATCCACTATTCTTATAAAATATTTATGTTTGTAATGTTACAAAATAGTGGCTCTCATTATCTCCATGTTCTTATGACTCTCACTATCTGGATATTTTTATAATAAATATAATTTGTTTACTCTATTTGTTCCTATAATTTAATTTTTTCATTGTAAATTTTTGTGTTCAAGTATGATCTGTATTTAAATATAAGACAAAAAATAAATCTCTAACTTGACATGCATTATTAATAATAAAAAACATATGAAATTTAAATTCAACATTTTTTTATCCTAGTGTCAACATTAATGCAACCACATATATAAGTTTTTAAAATAATTAAATTCTTAAGATGGAGACAATGCTTTCACATGTATATATAGTAATTGATATCTAAAATGTCTTCTTTCAAAAGAATATTTTTTTTAAGATATGGAAGATATACCCTAATTCCTACACTCTAACCCTAACCCTAATTATACATTGACCCAAATTATAATACTAACCTTAACCCTACTACTAACCCTAATCATTAACATAATACTACTCCTAACTCTAAACCATACACCCTTACCCTAACCCTCATTAGACCATTGATCCTAATTGTAATGCTTATCTTAACCCTAATTCTAACCCTAGTACTAACCTAACCCTAACCCTAATTATTAACATAATACTACTCCTAACTATAAACTACAAACCATAATCCTAACCCTAATTAGACCATTGACCCTAATCGTAATGCTAACTTTAACCCTAATACTAACCCTAACACTAAGCTTAATACTAACCCTAATCCTAACCCTAATAGTTAACATAATACTACTCCTAACATTAAGTCATACACCCTAACCATAACCCTAATTAGATCATTGAACCTAATTGTAACCCTAATAAAAACCCTAATACTAACCATTATACTAACCCTAAAACTAATTCTAATCATAACCTTAATTGTTAACATAATACTACTCCAAACTTTAAACTGTATACAGTAATGCTAACCTTAATTGGACCATTGACCCTAATCATAATATGAACATTAACCAGAATACTAACCCTACCAATAAGCCTAATACTAACCCTAACTATAACCCTTATTTTTAACATAATCATAGTCCTAACTTTAAATTGTACACCTTAATCCTAACCCTCATTAGACTATTGACACTAATCCTAATTCTAACCTTAACCCCAATACTAACCCTAACCCTAACCATTAACATAATACTACTCCTAACCCTAAACCATACAACCTAACCCTAAGCCTAGTTAGACCACTGACCCTACTTATAATTCTAACCTTAACCCTAATTCTAACCCTAATACTAACCCAAACATTGACCCTAATACTAACCCTAACCCTAACCCTAATCATTTACATAATACTACTTCAAACTCTAAATAATGTATGCTAACCCTAATTATACCATTGACTCTTATCATAATGCTAACCTTAATCCTAATTCTAACCCTAATACTAACTCTAACGCTAACCCTTTTCGTAATCATTAACATCCTACTACTCCTAAATTTAAATCATACACCCTAACCCTAATTAGACCATTGACCCTAATGATAATGTTCACCTTAACCCTAATACTACCCTAATATTAACCCTAATACTAACCCTAACTCTAACCCCAACAGTTAACAAAATACTACTCCTAACTTTAAATTGTTCACCCTAACCCTAACACTAATTACACTATTGACCCTAATCATAATGCTAATCTTAACCATAATACTAACCCTAACATTAAACCTTATACTAATCCTAACCCTAACTATTAAAAATAATACTACTCCTGACTATACTCTATACACCCTAACCGTAATCCTAATTAAACCATTGACCCTAATCATAATAGTAACCTTAACCCTAATTCTAACCCTAATACTAATCTCAATACTAACCCTAACTGTAACTTGAATCCTAATCATAATGGTAACCTTAACCATAATTCTAACCCTAATACTAATCCCAATACTAATCCCAATACTAACCCTACTATTAACCCTAATACTGCTCCTAACTATAAATTGTACACCTTAATCCTAACCCTGATTAGAGCATTGTCCCTAATCATTATGCTAATCTTAACCCTAATACTACCCCTTATCCTAACACTAACCCTAACCCTAACCCTAACCCTAACTTAATTGTTAACATAATACTATTGCTAGCTCTAAACTGTACACCCTAGTCCTAACCCTAATTTGACCATTGATCCTAACTATAATGCTAACCCTAACACTAATTCTAATCCTAATACTAACCCTAACACTACTCCTAATACTAATCCTAACCCTAACCCTAATCCCAATCGTTAACATAATACTACTCCTAAATATAAACTGTACACCCTAACCCTAACCCTAATTAGACCATTGACCCTTTAATCCTAATGCTAACCTTAGCCCTAATACTAACCCTTACACTAACCCTAATACTAACCCTAACCCTAACTGTTAACATAATACTACTTCTAACTTTCACCCATACACCCTAAACCTAATCGTAATTAAACCATTGACCCTAATCATAATGTTAACCTTAACCCTATTACTAACCCTTGTAAGATAGAAAAATGTAAGATGAGATGTATGGGAAGAAATGGGTGTTGAATGTTGCATTTAAAGGTTTTGGGGGAAGATAAGATTATCCTCCTAGTCCCAAATTTCACAAAGGAAAGATCCACTTTCATCAACCATAAGAAAATGGTTAATGCTCAAATGTCTCAATCAATCAGAAATAAGAGGAAAGAAGAAAGCCTTACATTCCCTAATTATGGATGAAGAGTGTGTCATAGATTTTAATTGATTAAAACCATAATTGAAATGAATTGAAGACAAGTACTAACCTCAAAATATAGCAGATCTCGAAATTGCTATTTTTTGGTGTCTGTATCAGGTTTAGAGATATTTTGCAATCGGATCTAGAATAGAAATATAGATATGGACAAAACCCATAAATATTTTCCTTTTCTAAGTTAGGTTGACCTTGACCCAAATGTGGGGGCACAATTGTACCCCAAAAAGTTGACCTTGACCTGTGCTACTCTGATGGAAATTTTGTTCGCAAATCCTGAAAGTTGGCCAAAAATGGTATCTAAATTTTATCTATAATTCGCTGTCTTATACATGTTCCTGCAAGAAAAATGATTTTTTTGGGGGGGAGAGGGGTTTTCCTTAGTCAAACCTGGTGTAGGAGCACCTTTGAGACGCCAGCTAATATGGTGGTCTCTTGTCATTTTGGTGTGCTAGTGTGTGTAAGACCCTCTAGTAGGGCAATGTCAATATATAAGGTCATGTTGACCAAGAGTAGTTTAGGTAATTTTCATTTTTTTCTTTTGTTTGGGTAGAATAGCTCTTTTTGGCCCTTGTTTAATGGACTGTCCCTGGTGATGTCATCAATGGGCAGGGTGATGTCATAGTGGTTCTTAGGGTCCATAGATACCCTAGGTGGTCTAGCTAAGGTTAGATAAGGTAGATTGGTGGAGAAAACACTTTAAAAGTGTAAGTTGCAAAAAGATGTAAAATGTTGCTATGCAACATTAGCAACTTTTAAAATTTGTTGACAACATTTTGTTGTCTAGGGAGTTTCGAGGTTCTAATGGGTTTTGAACCCATAGAAGGGATGCAACATGTGTGTCTAAGATATATAAGGTGGAAAAACCCTAATTGTGGGGATTGGAATTCATTTTGTACGGACTGATATTTTGGAGCCAAGAGTTTTTTTGAAAGAACAACAGATTTGAAGCATTTTATGTTTTCATTGTATTGGAATGGATTATTTTACTGACTGTGATCATTGGAGGTTGTTGTTGGACATATTTTCAAGCTTTTATAGTAACTATTTTGCTTTACAACTGCTTTCTTTTGTATTTTGTAAAATTATCTAGGTTTTGGACTGTTTGTTGTCCTGTTTTGAGAAAGGAGTGAAGATGTGGACCTAACTCCACTTCCCACCATTGGTTCTATATGGCCCCTTGGGAATGGAGACTAGGTCCATGGAGCTTCAAAACTATGGAATAATGAGCTCTGGAAATGCTAGCATGTATTTTTAAACACTTTCCCTAGGCGAGCTAAATGCATAGACCGGTTAGGAAGAGAAAGTGACAGTGAGTTTTAAAGTTGTAGGGGGTGTTCTCATGAGTAAAGAAGGCCATGGGGGTACTGAAGGATGTTATGTAGGTTTTCCACAAAGTGGAGGAGTGCCCAAGACATCTACATGCCAGGTTTTGATCCAAAAGACCAAAAACTAGTCTAAAACCAAGAAAAGAGCCATATATCAGAAGTAGGGTGTATGGATAGTGTCAGACCAAGAGACCTAGAAAATCCTTGTGGTTTTTTTCTCTACTTACAAGATATCAAGAAATATTTGGGGGTTCTTTGGGAGTTTTGCACTGTAAAAGTGTTGTCCTAAAAACTAGGAGGCCTAATTGTGCAAAAAGGCTACAAGGCCTGAAAATCAGGAATCTA
>MU226704.1:2964768-2975629 GCA_018584345.1 Thuja plicata
CTTTGGCCATTCCAGGACAGCCTGAGATTTTAAAGAAGGCCATATCAGAGGTGACAACTCCTCAACCTACAAAAGAGGCTGTGAAGTCAGTGTTGGTTAACACTGATCAGGAGAAGGAGACTCCAAGAAATGACCTCAAAGCCAACCCCATGCAATGTAGGATCTTGAAACCTCCTCCCTTTTATGTATCATTGATCATTGGTAAGTCTTTAGTACATAATTGCATAGTAGATAGTGGGGCTACTAGCACTGTAATTCCCAAGAAGGTGACCGACCAATTAGGACTGAAGTGTGAACCCTTCCAAAAGAATGTAACATAGCTTGACGGGTCCTCAGTTAGCACTATAGGTGTGGCTAAGGATACCAGTCTGATCTTACATGCTAGTCCTAATTTTTCTATCCTCCTTGACATATATATCATAGATCTCCCTGCATTGTTTGCTATATGTTTATCAAGAGAATTCACAGCCAAAATAGGTGGTTATTTATCTTCTGATTGGTCCCACATGTTGTTTCACACAAGATATGGTACCAAGGTTACCATTAAGTCAGAAGAGTTGGCAGCATACCATGTAGAACCTTATGTGTCCAGTACAATCAATGTTAACTGCCCCATATTTGATAACAGTGATTTCCAAACCTTTAGTGAAGCAAGCACTAAGATAGGGGATACCCCTGATTTTTTCTTGGATGAAAGGGAATCTGAACATGTCATTTGGAATACTGGTTTGGGAAACTATTTGTTGTAAGAAGGTGATGCTATAGAGCCCAACCTTTTCAAGGGTGCTGATTCAGAAGATCAGAGTGATCAAGTTTGGGAGCTATATTTTGATGGAGCTAGAAGTAGACATGGTTCTGGTGGAGGTGCTATGCTGGTGTCCCCAAAAGGAGAAAGGTATTATACTACCTTTAGATTCAATTTTTCCTACACCAACAACACGGCAGAATATGAGAGTCTAGTCAATGGACTGGAATGGGCTAGAAAGAGAGGGCTTAAATCCTTAAAAGTTTATGGCGATAGTGAACTTGTTGTCAGCCAAGTAAGAGGGATAAGTGAAAAAAAAAATGATGCCATGAAAGCATACAAACATAGAGTTTGGGATGCAATTGAAGAATTCTATGCTTTCAACATTGTTGCTATCCCTAGAAAGTTAAATCAACATGCTGACATGTTGGCTGCCATTGGATCTTAGTTTGACATCCCCAATAGCATTGCAAAAGAAACAGACCAACAGAACATCAAGATTATTGTCAGACCTTCGATTCCTGATAATAATATTAATTGGCAAGTGTTTGACAATGATGAGCAGATTTTGCAATTCTTGTTTGAAGAGAACATCTTTTCAAAGCACAATCAAAAGAGGTTATCACAGAACTATGGTGATCAAGTATTACAACTGAAATCTAATAAGATTCCTAAAGGTCTTGTTACCTTAGAGACTATCTTCAACAAGGATGACGAAGTCAGGAAAAGTAAGGCTAGCCTAGTAGTCCAATAGGAGCACAGTGCTGAATTAGAGTTGGAACTAGGTAAGAGCATACAACTTGGAAAAGTAAACACTGATTCAAAAAAGTAGGCTTATACTAAGTTATTCAAAGAATTTAGTGATGTCTTTTCCTGGCGATATGAAGATCTCAGAGGTTTTGATCCTGGCCTTGCTCAGCATACCATTGAATTGGAGTCTAGTGCTAAACCAGTGAGACAAAAGCAAAGGCTTGTCAATCCCAAGCTCGAATCGCTCATGCATAAGGAGGTGCTTAAACTAATAGAGAGTTGCATCATCTATCCCATTAAGCATACTAGTTGGGTTTCCAACCTTGTTCCTGTCAGAAAGAAAAATGGGGAGCTGAGGTTATGTGTTGATTTTAGAGATTTGAACAGAGCCTCATTAAAAGACCGCCATCCAATACCCTCTATGGAACAAATTCTACAATGTGTCTCTGAATCCAAGAGATTCTCATTGTTGGATGGATTTTCTGGATACAACCAAATCCTATTAAAAGAAGAGGATCAATATAAAACTGCATTTACAACCAAATGGGGAACCATGGCTTATCAAAAGATGCCCTTTGGTTTGTCAAATGCAGGTGCCACGTTCCAAAAGGCAATGGATATGGCCTTTAAAGGCCTCATGTACAAATTTGTGGTTGTCTACCTAGATGACATAACTGTCTACTGAAAGCATGCAGCAGATCACATGAGTCATTTGAGGTAGATTTTTGAAAGGTACAGAGAATTTGGGATATCCCTTAATCCCAAGAAATGTGTGTTTGCGGTCCATGAAGTAAAACTGTTGGGATATGTAGTATCCAAAGAAGGAATTATAGTAGATCCTAAAAGGATTGTAGCCATCTTGGAACTACCATTACCACATCACAAGAAAGGTCTCCAATCTTTCATAGGAAAGATTAACTTTGTTAGAAGGTTCTTGCCTAACATTGCAGAATTACTGAAGCCTTTGACAACCATGTTGAAGAAAGGTTCTATTTTCAGTTGGACCAAAGAAGGAAAGGCTAACTTCCAAGCCATTAAAGAAGCATTGACATAGGCTCTTGCCCTGTTGAACCCAAACTTTGAAAAGCATTTTATCCTTTATGCTTATGGAGGCCATGACGCTATCTCTGCGATGTTGACCCAAGAAAATTCAGAAGGATTGGAGCAACCTGTTGCTTTCTTTAGCAAAAGTTTAGAAGAGTATGAGCATAGGTACTCTTTTGTAGAAAAGCATGTTCTTGCTGTAGTAAAGAGCCTAAAAAAATTCAGATATCTATTGACTCATAGCAAGGTACATTTAAAGGTTACTCACCCTAGTGTCAAAGAGTTTTTGCTTTCCAAGGATCTAAATGAGAAAAGAGTTGGTTGGATCACCAAGGTGATAGAATATGATGTAGATATTTAGACTACCAAGCTGGTTAGAGGCAGAGGTCTTTGCAAACATTTGGCAGGGGATGAGAATGCAAAGCAATCAGAGCCACTGGATGCATCTCTGGTGGTGTATTCTATAGAAAATCAAGCCAAGGCAAAAGGTTGGTTGCCTAATATGATCCATTATTTAAGGACAGGACAATGCCCTATAGGGCTAAACTCAGCAAAAAGAAGATATTACAGGTTACAATCTATCCCTTTTGTGTTGATTGATAATGTACTTTTTAGAAAAGATCACAATGGTGTTCTTTTGAGATGCATAGATTCAGAAAAGGTAGCGGATGTCCTGTTTGAATTCGATGATGGGCCAGCTGGTGGTCATTTTTCTCCTAGGACTACTGCTTACAAAGTCACGAGGGCTGGGTACTATTGGCCATCTATCTTCAAAGATAGTCATGATTATGTTAGGAAGTGCATCAAGTGTGCCTTATTTGCAGGAAAAGAAAAGCTCGCTGCTCTGCCCCTTCAACCAATCAAAGTTGACCAACCTTTCATGAAGTGGGGCATAGATTTCATAGGTATGATCAACCCTCCATCTAGTGCAGGACACAAGTGGATAATCACTGCAACAGATTATTTCACTAGATGGACAGAAGCAGTGGCCTTAAAGGAGGCCAATGAGAGTGTTGTCATGAACTTTTATGATGACTTAATTCATAGGTTTGGCACTCCTGATTCAATTGTTTCAGATAATGCACTGGCATTTACAGGCCTTAAAGTCTCAGATTGGGTGGTTAAGAATGACATTTATCTGAATACCAGCTCAAATTACTATCCCCAGGGTAACGGTTTGGCAGAATCCACAAATAAGAACCTGATCAGGATAATTAAGAAGACCCTTTAGGACAATCAAAGGGATTGGCATACAAAACTTAAGTCTGCCTTGTGGTTAGATAGAATTACCCTGAAAAGGATCATTGGTAATTCTCCATACATGTTGGTGTATGGTAGAGAGGCTGAGCTTTCCATTTCAACAGAATTACCAGCTCTGGACTTAGCCACTCAGTATGCCCTATTTGATAAGGAGGATCCCTTACAGATCAGGTATGCTCAATTGATGGAATTGGAAGAAATAAGAGACAAATCTATGAAAGATATTGAATTTCATCAGAATCAAACTAAAAGGAGCTTTGAAAAAAGAGCCAGGGGAAAGAACTTCAAGATTGGAGATGTAGTTCTCAAGTGGGATGAGTTCAGGTCTAGACCTGGCAGGCACACAAAATTTGATTCCTTCTGGGGTGGACCATTTGTTATAACAGAGTGCAAGGGATCTAACGCTTTCCAGCTTTCAACTCTTAACGGAGATGCCCTGCCAATCTCAGTGAATGGTTTCCACTTGAAGTCTTGCTTTGAAGTTAATCCCTCTCTATAGGTCCTTGTTTTCTTGTAAGCAGTTCCTTGTTTCTTCCTTTCCATGCTTTCTAGTTTAGTTTCATGTTTTCCAAGAAGTGCACGCACACAAGTTTTTTGTCGCTGTCAAGTTTTGTGTTCTGAGATGACTCCATGCCCAATGGATACGTCAAGGCCACTGATCAAATGTATAGCAGGCTGACATCCCACAAAAGTTGCCAAAATGTTGCCCAAATTTTACATCCTATGCAATTTGGCCTGGTCTACCCTGTCTGGCAATCCTTTGTCATGTTTTTCAGGTCTTCAGGTCTTAACCTTGTTCAAATTCATAAAACCCTGGAAACCCTAAGTCTTTCATGTGTTAAATGATGAAATATGCTTAGGTCTTAGCGTGTTATGTTTCGCTGTTAACTTTTTCAAGTCACTTAAGGCATGTTAAAAATCCCAATCGCCTTGTCGCGTTACCCTGGGTGAATATTCCCTGTGTCTCCCTGACTTTTCTTTTCCCTTGTGTCACATGGTCTCGTTATACATCAGAATATTCCTTATGTGTTCTCAGACTTGGCGATTTAAATTCAGTCAGGTAGTCACAAGATGATCATGTCATAAGCCTTTGCAAAGATGGGACCCACTACTCAGTCGGGTGATCGCGTGAAGTTTTCAACAGTCAAGAAAATGTCTTCCGACTTCACAATTACCTCGGTTGCTTTGTCACCAGATCAAGTCAGAGGTAGCAGTTAAGCAAGGCCTTCAGTCAGGTGATCGCGAGAGGATCCTAACAGTTAAGAATGTGTTCCAAGACTCAGTGACTACTTCATGTCGCCTGATCGCCAGTAGGAGGAAATACATTCAGCGACCTCGAGATTAAGTATTATTTTACTTCACTCCCACAGTCTTAGAAAGACTTAGAGGTATGTAGAGACATCTAGCGATTAAAAGACAGCCGTCAGATGCAAAGAACAGAAGATCCAACGGTGGTCGCTAAGTCTGGGAAGCAAAGTGCCCTACGGAGAAAGTCCTCCTGACTTGGCGATAAGGGGTTGTCGCGCAGTCGCCGGATGCAGAAAAGGGGCACGTGAGACCTGTTAAGGTAAGGTTAAATTCCCAGGAGTTGGATCTCCCGACTGAGCGACTAGGCGCTGTCGCGCTGTCTCAAAATAGAAAGAAGACATCCAGCGACTGGGAGATAGCCGTGATGGTTTAGGCAGCGCGGTTAGTTGCCAGGTCTGAGAAAGAAAGATGAGTTAATATTAAATCCTCGCGACTTTGATTTCAAGTGTGTCACGTGATCACGAGAAGTGACTCAGGTTAACTAAGGATAAAAGGCACATTATCGCCAGGTCATGGGATAGAACTATGGTTAATGACTGATGCCTGCAACAAGGAGACTTCATGCAGTCACGCAGTCACTTGACCTTGAAATTTCAAAAATGGTGGCAGTTTTCTGGTGTAACAGTATGGATTGCTTGGCATTCATGCTTTCAGTTTCAGAGCCCAAATTGTTCAGTGTGCGGAGGTGAGATATCTGCTCAGTTTGCAGTGTTTCCAAATTGATCAGAGGGTTCTAATGGCAGAAAATCATGCACAGGGTAGTCTCCTGATCCCTGATTAGATTTGTTTCAATATCAGTAAAAGGAAAAGGAGATTCAAGGTGCAAGTGCAGAGTACTAAGGACTCCAAGTAAACGCCGAGTGATGTCTGTACCCGAGAAGGAGACGCCTGTAGAAGAGGAAGTCTTGGGCGATGATAAGGAGAACACTTGGCTATGCACTATTCAAAGACAAGAGGGACAGTTATTACAGAGGAGTGTAGATGAACAGGTGTGCACAGCTATCCAGATTCAACATAAATGCTACTAGCCACCATCTACCAAATCTTATTGCAGTCGCCCGATCGGAGAAGAGCAAGAAAATATCTGTGAATATCTGTTTGACTTGGTCATTTCACCGCCTCTTCTCTCTCTCTCTTGTAACTTTAGGGTTAGGTTTTCCAGGACCATCCGAAGCTTGTTGCATCCTAAAGGGATTCCAAGATGGTCATAACCCTATATATAGCTTGAAAGTTGTAATTGTTAAGGAGTTCTTCTTCCTTTTGTTTTACTATTTTTGTAACTTTTCCTGAGTTCTTGACAGAGACAAAGAGATTTTGTAACCCAAGAGTTCCATTTATTCAAAAAGCATGCTTTGTGACAATTTTTTGTCCTTGGTAATTTTTGTGTATGTCTGTAACTCATTGTGGAAGATAATATACAGAGCTTTAAGTTCTTAGAATCAATTTATTGAATTGTGTCAGCCTTGTCTCTTTTCTGCTTACTGTATGCGTTTAGATGGTTGATGGGTTAACTGTGAATGGTTTTATTCCTCTTAATCATGTCCCTTTGTAGCATCTACTTGCAGAAGAGTATGTTTGCTTGCAGGTTGTAACTCATGTCTTGGTTTGAGCTGTTAACTGTGAAGAAGTCTTTCCTTTTAACAAGTTTAATCATGGCCTTGTTATGAAATATTTACGCATGCCTGTACAAGAGATTTGTGTTTTACCTTCAATTCAAGTTAGTTGACCCAGGACTTCTCCCTATGTGTGTTATGTTTTCATGTCAAATTCAGTGCATCACCTAGTAGGTAGTTTGTTTTCAGTCATTTCCCTTTTCATGCAATCCATCTATCCCTTTCCCTCCAAAGTTTACTTTCCTATAAAAGAAGCAAATTAAGGTGATTATCCAAGAAGAACCAGCCTAGAATCTGGAGGTTTCATCTCGGTTAGCATAAGGTCCCACAACCTTGAGATGATTCCCTTGTTATACTAGATTATCAAGACCAAGAGAGCTTGAGATCAGAGACGCAAATTCAGTGTATAACAGGAACACTTAACACTTGTTGAATCTAGGTTAGTCTCACAGAGGTGAAGAAACGAGACTTTCTGGGATGTCACCTATCCTCTTACTACTCTAGTTTGAGTGCGCTTAACTACGTATTTTCCTCCATGGTTAAAACCAATCTTCTTGTAACCCCATTTGAAAAATATTCAGAATGTGTTGTGCCTTATGAACCAATCATTTGAAATCCCCTTAAGATCATCACTTGATAAGTAGGAGATATTTTACACATCATTTAAAATTGTGATATTGCTATCAGGATTCAATTATGTAGATTTTTCAGTCAAAATCATTGACTAGTAATAGTTCACTTGAAATCATCTCTCAAGATAATGAATGGAAAACTTAGCACTCATTGCATCTATGTGATAATCACATAAGTGAAGCATTGGGACTTCCCTGGAGAGCACCAATCCCAGTACTACTCCTACTCAAACATTCTTAACTTTGAAGTTTCCTCCATTTCTAAACCCACTGTGCTAGCAACCTCATTTGTAATACCTTCAACAAGTGTTGTAACATACAAACCACTAATTATAAATCCCCTTAAGCTCATCAATATATAAGTTGGAGATTATTTATAGAGAAATTCAAATTATGATAGTGCTATCAAGATTCCACTGTGTATTTTTTTTATTCAAACTCATTGACCCATGTTTCACAAGTAGTGGTTAACATGAACTCATCTCTCATGATAATTAATAGAACACTTAGAAATCATTGGATCAAGGTGATGCACACAGACATTAAGCATTGGGACTTCTCGGTAGGTCCAACATTCGACTACTACTCCATCTCAAGAATGCTTAACAATTGAATTTCCTCTAGGGTTAAATCCATAGTGCTGACAACCCCATTTGAAAAACCTTCAGAAAGTGTTGTGCCTTATGAACCAACCATTCGAAATCCCCTTAAGCTCACCAATTGACAAGTAGGATATATTTTCCACAGCAAGTCAAATTGTGATATTTCTATCAGGATTCAACTTCATATTTTTTAAGTCAAACTCATTGACCCATCTTTCATCAGTATTGGTTCACATGAACCCTTATCTCATGAGATTGAATGGAACACTTAGAACCCATTTTATCTAGAGGTGATGTTTATATAGGTGAAGCACCGAGACTTTTGCTAGGTCACCAATTCCAGTACTACTGTAGGTTGAGTGTGCTTAACTATAGAGTTTTCCCCATGGTTATAGTCACTTTTCTTTCAACCCCATTTCTAAAACATACAGCAAGTGTTTTTCCTTATGAACCATTCATTAAGAAACCCCTTAAGATGACAAATTTACAAGTAGGAGATATTTTGCATAGAAAATCAAATTGTGATATTACTTTCAGGATTCAATTGATTATTTATTTAAGTCAAACTCATAGACCTATGTTTCATGAGTATTCTTTCACATTAACCCATCTCTCTTGAGAATGAATGGAATGCTTATCACTCATTACATCTAGGTGATGCTCAAAGAGGTGAAGTAATTGAACTTTTCAGCAACTCACCCACTATAATAATACTCTAGCTTTTGCATGCTTAACTGTGAAGTTTCCTTCAAGGTTAAAGAAAATCTTCTTGCAGCTCCATTTTTAAACCCATCAGCAAGTGTTGTTCCATATGAACCAATCATTAAAAATCCCATTAATCTCTCTAATTGATAAGTCAGAGATATTTTCCACTACAAATAAAACTATGATATTCCTATCAGGATTCAACTGTGTATTTTTTCAGTCAAACTCATTAACCAATATCTCATGAGTAGTCATTCACATGAACCCATATCTCATGAGAATGAATGGAAAAATTAAAACTTTTTGTATCTAGGTGATACTCATAGATGAACCATCTGGACTTTCTGAGAGGTCACCCATCCTCTTACTACTCAAACTCAAGCGTGCTTAAATACAACTTTTCCTCTATGGTTAAACCCAATATTTTTGCAAACCCATTTTCAAAATCATCAACGAGTGTTGTGCCTTATGAGACGATCATTAGAAATCCCCTCAAAATTATCAATTGATAAGTAGGAGATATTTTCCATAGAAAGTCCAATTGTGATATTGTTATCAGGATTCAACTGTGCAGTTTTTTGAGTCAAACTCATTTACTCATGTTTCATGAGTAATGGTGATGCTCACATATGTGGAGAATTGGGACCTCCCATTA
The DNA here is from genome assembly GCA_018584345.1 of Thuja plicata. Classification (NCBI taxonomy): domain Eukaryota; kingdom Viridiplantae; phylum Streptophyta; class Pinopsida; order Cupressales; family Cupressaceae; genus Thuja; species Thuja plicata. The sequence continues at coordinate 2,974,083 of MU226704.1, forward strand.
GGTCACCGATCCTAGTACTACTCCAACTCAATCATGCTTAACTACAAAGTTTCCTCCATGGTTAAACCCACTCTACTAGAAACCCCATTTCTAAACCTTCAATAAGTATTTTACCCTATGAACCATCATTATAAACCCCTTATGTGCATCAATATACAAGTAGGATATATTTTCCATTGAAAGTCAAAGTGTGATATTTCTATCAAGATTCAACTGTGTATTTTTTTGAGTCAAACTCATTGGCCCATGTTTCATGAGTAGTGGTTCACATGAACCCATCTCTCATAAGATTGCATGGAACACTTAGCACAGACTGCATCTAGGTGATGCTCACAAATGTGAAGCACTATAACTTGATGCAGGAGCATCCTGGGTGTAAGGGCAATCTTGCATCACCCAAAAATATTTTTGTTTTCTTTTCAATAAGGGCTACCTTGTGCAGAGCTGCTATTTATGGAAACTTTCTATTTTTAGTAAGTTGGTCATACAATCTCAGAATGTTCTGATTTTGCATGTAGAGGTTCATCTCAGTCATATCAGCCTGCCAGTAAAGTTTCATGCTAGATCAGGTCTAGTTTTGAAGATATTGAAAATTTTCGGTATTGAAAATAGGGTACAAAAACTTTGAGCTCAGTTTTGAAGGCTTTAGAGGCCCCGGATGAGGTTGAAACTTGCGCTGAATGATGCTTGCATAATTTAAGTATTGTAGAGTGCTTCGTGGCATTTCCGAAATGGGGTTATAATAGTTAATCGGGTCAACTGGTCATGACTTATGGTCTCCGGAGGTTGGACCACTTGAAATAGAAGAAAATAATTTTCCTTCAAAATTTTTGTTCGGGTTTCAAAAGTTATTTTAAGCCGACTTTGATGTACTAAATTGAAAAATAAAATAATTCTAAGCCTGGTCGGCCCTAAGGGCTAAATTTTTGGAACCTTCTCGGGCGGTGGAAATTGCCTATATAAAGAAGGCCCGTAGTGTTGTCTGAGGCAGTTCGGGACAGTTCGGATAGTTCTGGGTGGATCTGAGTAATAATTCGAGGCTTTTTCCTATAGAATATTGTAAGGGCAATGCCCATGTAGCTTTGCATATTGTAATTCTGAAATTTTGTAATTCCACATTTGTGGAGATAATAAGAAGCCCATTTTCTGTTCTTGCAAATTGTTGTTGTTTCTCTGTTTCTGTTATGTGTTTGTGGCATTAAGGAGAGCACCCTTCATCAAGTGGTATCAGAGCGAGAAGTTCCTGAGTGTGTAAACAGATCGCCAACTGTGAGGTAGCTTGCACCAGGACCATGGTTAGGGTTTCAGCACGCATCACAAAAATGCCTCCACAAAGGGAACATGGCATAAGAGCTAGCGTCATGACACCTAAGGTTAGAGAGCTCTAGAGACAAGTGCGAGCATTGCAAGAAGAGATCCGCAGAGGAATGAATCTTAATGTTAGAAATGAAAGTGAGGATGAAGCCGAAGAAGGAAATGATGATCAAGAAGAAGTTGAAGTTTTGAATCCAGAAGAAGAAAGCCTTTTTCGAGCCATTTCCAAGATT
>MU226704.1:2980309-2991014 GCA_018584345.1 Thuja plicata
GTTTCATGGCTAGATTAGGTCTAGTTTTGAAGATATTGAAAATTTTCGGTATTGAAAACAGGGTACAGAAACTTCGAGCTCAGTTTTGAAGGCTTTAGAGGCCCCGGATGAGGTCGAAACTTGGGCTGAATGGTGCTTGAGTAATTAAAGTGTTGTAGAGTGCTTCGCGGCATTTTCAAAATGGGGTTATAATAGTCAATCGGGTCAACTGGTGATGACTTATGGTCTCCGGAGGTTGGGCCACCTGAAATAGTAGAAAATAATTTTCCTTCAAAATTTTTGTTCGGGTTTCAAAAGTTATTTTGAGCCGACTTTGATGTACTAAATTGAAAAATAAAATAATTCTAAGCCTGGTCGGCCCTAAGGGCTAAATTTCTGGAACCTTCTCGGACGGTGGAAATTGCCTATACAAAGAAGGCCCGTAGTGTTGTCTGAGGCAGTTCGGGACAGTTCTGGGTGGATCTGAGTAATAATTCGAGGCTTTGTCCTATAGAATATTGTAAGGGGAATGCCCATGTAGCTTTGCATATTGTAATTCTCAAAGTTTGTAATTCCACATTTGTGGAGATAATAAGAAGCCCATTTTTTGTTCTTGCAAATTGTTGTTGTTTCTATGTTTCTGTTATGTGTTTGTGGCATTAAGGGGAGCACCCTTCATCATAACTTCTCAGAAGGACACCCATTCCAGTGCTACTCCATCTTTAGTGCTCTTAACTATATAGTGTCAATCATGGTTAAGCCCATTGTTCTTGCAACACCATTTGAAAATTGTCAGCAACCATTGTTCCTTATGAACCAATCATTAGATATCCCATTAATCTCAATAATTGATAAGGAGGATATATTTTCTACAACAATTAAAATTATGATATTGCTAGCTTGATTCAAGTGTGTATTTTTTTGGGTCAAGCTCATTAACCCATGTTTCATCAGTATTCATTCACATGAACCCATCTCTCATGAGATATAATGTGACACTTAACACTTATTTCATCTAGGTGATGCTCAGAGAGGTGAAGAAACATGACTTTATGGGAGGTCACACATCGTCTTACTACTCCATCTCAAGTGAACTTACCTATGGATTTATTGAGAAATTGGATCTTGAAACTAAGCCTCATCCAATACCATATCCTTTAGGATGGGTATGTAAAAATGCTAAGTTAAAGGTGGGTGAAATCACAATATTGCATCCCACTTTTTGGGATGAAGGATTTCATAATTTCAAAAAAACAAAAGAAAATTGGTGGCTCTGTGCGAAGTGTCCTCTTCACAGGAAGTGGTTAATAGGCTTCACATGAAGTACCTTGCATGGGGTACTTCGCGTGAAGCCTAAAATTCACATGAAGTACCTCACACAGGGTACTTCATGCAAAGGCCCACTTCGCGAGAAGCCATTTTCCCTAAAATTTGTATAAATTAACGATTACCCATTTCATTCTTATTAGTCACTATTTGAGATTTTGTGGACTCAGGGTTTAGAGAGAACCAGTGGCAACCAATAGGACGTCAGCACCTCCTGAGCTTCTTTGACCTCTTGTGATTTTTAGAAGTATCAGGTACACACATTTTTCTCATTTTTATTGTAAATTGTATGTTTTATATTTATTTTAGTTAATTATTTGTTTTAAATAATATTTAGTTTGTAGAAATGTTAGAAAATGATAGTTCAATTTTAGAATATGTAATAAAATTATAGTAGTATGTTAGAAAATCATAGTAGAATGTTAGAAAATGTTAGAAAATATTAGAAAACATTTAAAAACCATAGTATATTTATGTTTGCAAATGTTAGAAAATTGTAACTTAGTATACATTAGAAAATATTAGAAAATTACATAACTTAATATATATTAGAAAATTATAAAGTTTAGTATACATTAGAAAATATCATCAAATTGTAACTTAGTATACATTAGACAATATTAGAAACTTGTAACTTAGTAAACATTATAAAATATTATAAAACATTAGAAAATATTAGAAAATTATAACTTAGTTATAATTAGAAAACATTAGAAAATCGTAATTAGAATGTTAACAAATGTTATAAAAAGTTGTAACTCAGTATGTTAGAAAATGATAGGAAACCATAGTAGAATGTTAGAAATTAAAAATATTTGTTTTTAAATTTATTTTAAAGTTAGTAAATTTATTAGGAATCTCTCTCTCTCTCTCTCTCTCTCTCTCTCTAAATTGTGTACATGTATATGTTTTAGAGTTATGTATGTATATATTTTATTCATGTAGAGTTAGACGTTCAAATATTACATGCCTTAGTACATGTCCTAGTACACTTTTAGACACTTAGAGGACCCAAGTATTACACCTTAGGACCCTTAAATTGACATTTAAACCTTTTTAAGAACCCAATTAGGACCCTTTAAAATTCCTAGGATGAGCTATTAGAACTCTTTAATCTATACCTAGGACCCTTAAGATCTAATAGGACCCATAACCATATTGAACCCTAACATGAAATCCTAACCATATTGAACCTTAACATGAAACCTTAACCATATTGAACCATAACATGAAACTCTAACAAATTAACCCTAGACATGAAACTGAAACATAAATCAACATAAACTCTAACATTAACCCTAACATGAAACCTTAACCATATTGAACCAGGTTACATGAAACCCTAACATAAACCTTAACTATATTGAACCCTGACATGAAACCTTAACCATATGAAACCCTAACCATATGAAACCCTAACATGGAACTCTAACAAATTAAGGTCCTAACATGAAACTAAAACATAAATCAATATAAACTCTAACATTAACCCTAACATGAAACATTAACCATATTGAACCCTAACATGAAACCCTAACCATATTGAACCCTAACTTTCAAAACTCTAACAAATTAACCCTAACATGAAACTAAAACATAAATCAACATAAACTCTAACATTAGTTCCCTGACATGAAACCTTAACCATATTGAACCCTAACAAGAAACCCTAACAGGACCCTAAAGACCTAATAGGACCCCTTAAGACCTAATAGGACCTAATAGATATGAATAGATAATAGGACTCCTTAAGACCTAATCGGACCTAATAGACATGAAGACATAATTGGACCCTTAAGACCTAATAGGACACCTTAAGAGGTCTAATAAAATGACTTACTTGACCTAATATGACCTATTAATACCCCTTAGTACATCCAAGGACCCTTGAGACCTAATAAGACCTCTATTGTGACATAAAACTCTTTAATAACTCTTAGGATCTTTAAGACCACTTAAGACTTAATAGGACCCCTTAAGACCTAATAAGACTGGACTTAATACCTACTAGTACATCCAAGGACCCTTTAGACCTATTAATACCAATTAGTACATCCAAGGACTCTTTAAAATTAATAATACCCCTTGGTACATCCAAGAACCCTTAAGACATGTAATAGGACCCTCAAGACCTAATAGGAACCCTTAAGCACTATAATTTTATATATTCATCTATATTTGTTTCCATTTTACATGCAATTATAACATGTAATCAAGTACTTATTTGTTAACACTTAGCTTTCATGTACATGTTACATCTAGATGGCCACTTAGGAAATACCTTCCCATGATGTACCAACTCAGGATGCACCTCACACTCCTGATCTAGTGAGTATTTTTCAGACAACTCAGATAGAGATGGATAAAATTAGAGAGAACATCCACACTTCTGAGACAGATGGCATATATAGAGATATTTGTGTCACTATATCGAGGAGTTTGGAGGACATGACTGCTAGATTGAGATCCCATTCTTCTTTCACACCACAAGTTGTAGATACTATTTTTTGAGAGTTGAGAGATGAGGTATCGGGTGATGTTTCCTTGGAGATGGTCTAGAACTGTGTCCCCGAGGAAATTATCAAATGAGAGGTCTTCCCATTTTATGATGTGAAGGGAAAGGTGAGGGGATATCAAGTTACATGGTAGAGAATTCCTCAGATCACATGCATGATATACCCTCATTTTCTTGCAGCACATGGTCGTTATCCTAATAATGACTAGATTGTATTATATTTTGCACAACAGTTGTATGCTAAGTTCCATTTGGGACTTAGGGTAAACTATTTAGATCTACCTAGATATTATGGTCAGTGGCACAGTAGAGTTTCCAATCGTGATCAGTATCATAGGGTTGATCAAGTTGTACATACTCATAGAGAGCTAGTTGGGCATAGGACTCTGGCAGTGGCACCGACAATGGCTGCTACTGGAGATAGAGTGGTCATNGAGGGGAGTAGTGGATAGGATAGGGGAGATTGCATCTGAAGCCACCTCCATCACTTCAGATATAGTGGGAAGATATATTTTGACTAGACTGAGTCGAGGCATATCATCTACTGTGGCTTCATCTAGTATTGCTGTAGGGGTCAGTGAAGAGGCATACAAAGCTTTTGGTCTTCCTCCACCTGGAGAGATACAAGTGCTTTCCAGTGATCATATTCATTTAGATGTGGTGCTTTGCATTTTGGAGGATCTCCTTCAATCATATTCTTAAATTGTAGACATGTAGAGGATCCCATCAGATTCAATTAGAAACGTCATCAGACTTGCATGGGGTCTTGTAGCTCCACCAACATAGGATACACCATCTAGTCAAGAAGAGAACTCTACACCATCTATTTAGGCATAGCACTCTATAGAGCGCTCTACACCCACAAATCAGTCTTTAGCTGCAGAGCTAGGTATACGGGTTGGAGATGTATGCATCACAGTTGAGGGCCTAGACACATTTGATGAGAAGTTATATGTGTTGATTCAGGTGGACTCTGGCAGTGATGTTGGATCATTTATGCAGTTGTTATTTCATCCTGGTGGTTCAGGCTCTATAGGACTCCCCTCCCAGCTACACACACCCCTACACTCTTCATTACTAGAGACGTTCAGGAATGGAGGTGGTGTGGGTGATTCTATTTTGATTGATGATATGATGGTGGAGCGCGCTGATGATCCTCTTGGTCCTAAGACCTATGTATATAAAGTTTTATTTTCTCCTTTCTAGGAGTTTTACTAAACCATTGATTGTAGATGTTTGTATTGATGTTTGTTAAATGTATAATATTTTGCAGGCACAGTTAGTAGAGAATATTACCTCTAGTGTGCTCTCAGAGATCTTCATGTGACACCTACTAGCGGTCAGGTAATTTTTAACTATATAATGTAGGTTTAAGCATGCATGTGTATGTAATTATACTTTACAACTAGAGGATGCTTGTGACACTCAGGCATAGCACATTACCTCTAGTGTTGTCTAGGAGTATTTTGATAGGAGGGATTCAACAGATGTGACACCTACTAGTGGTCGGGTAATTTTTAAATATATGTAAGTTTAAACATGCATTTCTAATTTTATAAGTATTTGACATTAATATTATTATATATACATGCATTTATATTTGCAAGGATCAGTTGTTGCTTCACAGCTAGAGGATGGTCGTGGTAGTCGGTCAGAGAGTTTCTCTATTTGCATGCACCTGGATGACTCCCTAGTTTAGGACATGTTGCACAGATCTTTGATTTGAGACTCATTATATATTTCATTATTATATGTTTGATATTTTCATTTTATTATTCGAGACATATATTTATTAGCTAATTAGCTGATTTGATTAGATGTTATGATTTGATTAGATTATTTCATTAGATGAGTTCATTAGATTAGATAGTTTCATTTGATTTGATATTTTTAGTTTATGATTCAAGACATATTTACTAGTTGATTAGCTGATTTGGTTAGATGTTATGACTTGATTAGATGCTTTCATTGGATTAGATGGTTTCATTTAATTAGATGATATGATTTGATTAGATGATTTGATTAAACAATAAGTATTCTAACTCATTCTAGAGCTAACACATGTCATAAGTAATCTAACTCATTTCATCATGTTTTAGTGTTCAAACTAATGTCTTAAGGGGATCTTGAACTAATTTAAGAACACTATAAAAATCATTGACCAATCAAAGCATACATTTAAGTAATCTAATAAATGTCATTAGTAATCTATCAAATGTCTTAAGGGGATGTATTAAGGTGATCTAGAATTAATATCATAAAAAATAACAATTTAATACATCTAACTAATGGACAATATGTATTCTAACTCATTCTAGAACTAATTTCATCATTGTTTAGTGTTCAAACTAATGCCTTAAGGGGATCTTGAACTAATTTAAGAACTCTATAAAAATCATTGACCAATCAAAGCATACATTTAAGTAATCTAAAAAATATCATTAGTATTCTAACAAATGTCTTAAGGGGATCTAGAATTAATATCATAAAAAATAACAAGTTAATACGTGTAACTAATGGACTATAAGTATTCTAACTCATTCTAGAACTAATTTCATCATGTTTTAGTGTTCAAACTAATGCCTTAAGGGGATCTTTAACTAATTTAATAAATCTATAAAAATCATTGAACAATCAAAGCATACATATAAAACTATACATGTATCAACAAATTATAGTCCATCATATGTTAGAATATATCAATAAATTATAGTCCATCATATGTTTAAATGTATCAACAAAGTACATAGTCAATTTAATCCACAAATATCAAGTAGTTCTTAACACATGAAATAGGTACATACATATTATACTTTCTAGACCAAATCAAGTGGTTCAGACCTTTCATGGAGAACATGCAATATTCTCTAATGATCCTCACTATCTAGTCTCCACTTACGACGTCCACGTTGAGATTTAACTGTATGGAGACAAATGGAGGTGGCAACTACTAGGTGACTATATTGAAAGACCTTATTGTCTGGTTGGTAATCAAAAAAGTGAATATGATGTTGAATTACTTTGATTTTCTTGAAAAATGTTCCCTCTAAAACAATTGAACCTGCAGGTCACAAATTTAAACAATATAAATATAAACAAACTAAATTTGAAATTTGTTAAAATTTTAAAATAAAAAATTTATAAATTGAATTAAACATATTGATGTAAAGAATACAAACCTATGGGGAACAACATTCCATCACTTTCATTAGGTTCAAGTAACTTCATCCTTCCTACATTTCCACACACAAAAATCACTGCAAAGACATCTCCTGTAATGTGTGTGTGTGTGTGTGTGTGTGTGTGTGTGTGTGTGTGTGTGTGTGTGTGTGTGTGTGATATTAAAATTTAATTAGTTTAATCTATATATATATCTATCTATCTAGATACATGCAGCTCAACGGACCATATAATGTAAAATATAAACTTACCAATTTTGACCAATCCTGAGATATGATTGTAATTAGTAGAAATCAAAGGAACATCATTTAAATTTTAATCTTAATCTCTATCAAATGTAGAAGTAACAAGTAGTGGAACTAGATTCCATGCACCTACATATCCCAGGTCTTGATTAATGCATTCCTCATAATTGTCAACAATGTAGTGACGAGAAAAGTATGAGTAGTCCCTAGTGTTCAACTTCCAATTGCGAAAATTCATACTCATAACTGAATGCAAATATCACATCCTTTCTATTCTCTTGTAACCATGCATAATTTTTCTATCCATACCTAAACAAATTCATATATAATATTATATTCTATAAATATAATTTGAATAAAGAATGCACATAAAAAATTTAAACACTTGAATAATTTAAAAATGTGTGCATACCTTTTATCTCCCAAAATTTTCTATGTGGTACTACTTGAGTCATTCCTGATGATGTTTTAGTCTCATTTGGTGTGAAATGTGTCTTGCACCATTCAACAACATCATGTGCATTTTTTATGTATGAACTCCCTTATAATTCATTTGATACTTTCGTATAGCATGTTTGATGCAAGCTCTAGCACCATCACGTTCACCTTTTCCATGTCCACTCTCAAAGAAACTCCAGACATGTGGTATATTGTTATTATGATGATATATACATAGTGCATAAAATGGTATGGATGATTTGAATTGTGCAGCACATCTATCTTACCAAACATAATATTTATCAATTTTTATACCTCTTTCTTTCAAATTTGAAAAAAAAACATCTTGAAGCAGTGTTCTACATAATGAATGTAATGCTCTCTATCATCACTTATATAAAAATTGAGTTCTTCAAATGTGCTTTGAATACCATCCAAAACTAATTGTGCATGTCGATAACACACATGTACCAAAATAGTAATTTTCTCTGAAAAATAGTATTCCAATTGAATACCTTTTGATGAACAAAGGAATAGTTTTCTACAAAATCAATAACTGATACAATAGTTCCAAGTGGGAAATTGTCTCTCAGTGTTTGGAATTGTTGGGCTTGCCACTTTGCCAAAAAAGCATGATTAATGTAGGGTTAAATCAATTTTTTTAAATTTGTCCATAAATAATCCAACATTTATCTCCTCTTCAACATATTCTAACCTTTTGGATTCTTTCCCAAATTTTGTTCCATTCTTTACATATTTGTAACTCTTGCAATTTACCATCTTTGTTACATCAATGTTTTCATTTTTCAAAGGAAAAAGAGTCAAATCAGCACATGTTTGACATGTTCCTTTTATGCAATTTATTCGTCCATCTGCATCATCTCTTTTGTCACATAAAATAGATGAGATGAACTCACTTCATCTACTAGGAGGAGCATTTTCAAAACTATAAGTATATTCTACAAACTTTCAAAAAACCTGAAAGTGGAGATCAAATTCAATGTGATAATGACAACAACAAGTTTCAAACACTTTGTTTTTCCTTATATAATATGGCTTCAATCTTTCAAACAATGTTTTCCCAATCTTTATGTTAGGATTTGAACTAAAAAATGACACATACATTTCATGTTGTATTGTGTCCAACCAATGTTTTGTATGATATTCATATTGATTAGCTAAAATTATATGTCTATTAACATCTCTACTATTTGATGAAGGATGTGTATTATCATTCCAAAATAATGTGAAAAAATTCTTGATTCATCCATCAATCCTATCCGAATGAGGAGCTCTACACATAATTTCCCATTTTCCTTCCAAGGCGCTATAATCCAAAATCATTCTCCTATTAACATATCGTGATATTGTTTTCCTACTAAAACCAATCTGAGATGAAACTGAAGATATTTGTCTTTTTTGGAGCATAGTGTTACCTACAATGGGTGTCAACATAACTTTTCTTGTAATTGTCTTATGTTTAGTTAGAGATCGCTTCCCTACCTTGTTCAAACCTTTCCTAAGATTTTCAATCATATCAGTTTTTATGTCAAAAAACTTTCTTTTTTGTGATATTGCTTCTATACCCAATAATTTTAATGCCCCTTCCATGTTTTTGTTTATAAGTACAACTGAAAGCAATTGGGCTTGTTCAAGTGTTTTTAAATTATCAAATTTAGACAATATTTCTCTTTCTATCATATTAATTGACCTCTTATTAGCAAGACTTAAGGATTGAACATTAGAAAGTGATCTCAAATTCTCCACATCCATTATAAGTAAATAATCTAAGTTTCTATAATTTATATTTCTCTTTAAAGTTTGAACTAAATTTAGAAGTTCATCCATACCAGTAGGAGCACATTATCCTGAACCTTGTACAACATCAATTGCTTGAGTTTTTGTAGGGAGTGATCTCAACCCTTCTTTAATGTGAAATTCTTTCACTTCACTCGACCCTCCTACTTTAGCTTGTCCTTCACCTTCTTTAGTTTTATGATAAGATGCCAATGAAGCTTCATAATTTCTTTGTTTGGTACAAGGTGACCTTTTTCTAGAATATTTATGTTGTCTTCCATTCTTATTCTCCATTTCTTCTCTTCAAAAAATGTCTTCCAAAAGAACAGAAAAAAAAATTCTTTTCTTCAAAAAAAAACTTTGATATAATATTTCTCCTCTCCAAAATTAAGCCTTCGAAAAAGATAGAAATAACAACCTTCCTCCAAAAAAGAGAATTCACATTTTTCAATTCGGTAAAAATTTGAAAAGGAAAAAACATTACTTTTATACCATTCTAAATTTTCAAAAGAAAATCAAATTCAAAATGGCCAACCTAGTTCATGCGAAGTACCCCAGGTGAAATTCCGTCAGGGTGATTCTCATTGAAATTTTACATAGGGGTCTTTGCGCAAAGACCCCCTGATCCCTTCGCGCATAGAAGGTCTTCACGCGAAGGCTCCTAAAAATGAAAATTTTGCCTGAGAAAAAAAAACCTCCTAAAAAATGGCCTTTCAAGGCCTGGGACAAGGACCAAATAAAATGATTTTTTGATACAAACAATGCCAAATGATGCGATTTGGAACAAGATTTTTAACGAATATAATTTTAATACATAATGTATTGAGTTCATTATCACTTTCAAATATTACTTTAACTAAACATAGGTGTTTGGTCATTCAAAAACCTGTCTCTTCAAGGCTTCGGGAAAAGTAGCAGATTAAAAAAAAAATTAAAATAACATAGGAAAAGCGTATTTGTGTTACTTTTCTATAAAAAAAATGAATTTTGATATATAGAGATCAACTTAGAGTGATCCAAGTGACCTTATGTCTAAATTACAGTTACTGTCACTTTAGAACTTAATAAACTATAAAATATTGACCCAAAATGAATGAAACCAATTACATCCTCTAGATATTAAAGTTACAAATATAATCTCAAAAGAATTACATCATTATCGTATTTAAAAAAAAAAAGTTATGCTGATCTAAGTGATAGTCACTTTATAAAAACACAATTTTTT
>MU226704.1:3002907-3064527 GCA_018584345.1 Thuja plicata
ATATATATAGGTTGGCTTTTCATTTATTAAATGTAATTTTAAAAGATTAAAAAAAAAAAAAAACATTAAAACAAACGATGCTGAGTGTTTGTTTAAAAAAAAAAAATTTAATATGCATTGGGGTGGGTGGCGGGGGCCACCGCACCCGCTCTTCACTTATTTTATAACCCCCGTGGTAAGTCCCCATGGGAGTTCTCCCATAAAAGGGAGTGTGGGTGGGGTCGAGACCCCCCCACCTTTAGTTAATTTGGTTTTGTTTTGGAAAAAAATAATTTAAGAGATACTTAACTTAAATTTAATTTTAAATTAAAGTTTGTTTTTATTTTGAAATTAGTTTATTTAGTTTTAATTAAGTTTAAAATTTCCTTTAATTAAATCTTTAATTAGTGTTAATAATTATTTTGTTGTTAAGGTTTGATAATAGTTTTTACTATTAGATAATGTTATTTAAATGTTAGTAATTTTATTAATATTTTTATTAATGTGAATTGTTAATATTAACATTATGTTTGATTTAGTTGATTATTAACATTTTATGAGTAATGTTATTGAAGCTTTTTTTAGTAATTATTAGTTAAGATCCATAATTAATATGTAATATTTTGATTAATATTAATTCTTGATTAATAGTTACTTCAACTGAATTTGTTTAATTAAAATCATGGGCTATGAACATATGTGCAAAAGATGAATTGAGATATGTTACTAGATTATGTAATCTTGTTCCTTTCGGAAGCGATCTCTGTTGCGAACCCTAATTTGGATGTTTTTATAGGCTTATTGATGTCTTCTACAATTTTTACTTGTAATTATAGTCAAATTTTAGTAATTATTTATTGGATTAATTTATATGATGTGAGTGTTATAAATTAATCTATAAAGACTTATGTACATTTTCTTTTGAAGATTGAATTATATTGCATTAGTAATTTATCAGATAAACTAATTTGAATACTGTTATCTATAAATGAGTTTATCATTGATTATTGTTGTCTTTCTAGAATCGTCTTTATCATGTCAAGATGTGTTTTTATAAATGAATGTTAAAAAGATTATGGGCTTCTCTTCTATTTGAAACTGTTGTGAGTCGATTGTTTGTTGGGGTTATTTGGCTATCAAGAGGTAAATCCAGAGGTTTTTGGGGTTTCAGTTTTGTGATATTTTGTATGCTTTAGTGCATGATCATGATGTTATTGATTTTGGATCTCGATCTTTTTAACCAAACCTAAGTTGTCTCAACTAGTCCTATGTGATCATGTGATGTTATCTGTATGTGGTATTGGTTAAATGTGAACCAATCATTATATGAGCAGGAATCAGAGATGAGGTTTGTGTTTTACCTTTGTGATTTTCTTTTGTGAACCTAGGGTAGGTTACCTAGTTGTATAGTAGGAGGTGGCCACAAGTGGCTGCTAGGATTTGCTTATTGTAAGTAATGGTAACAAGTGATAACATAATTTATCTAATTAGGCTGACCTAGTATTAAACTAATAAGATTAATGCCCCACCCATGCTTGAGCACTAATTTAGGCTAAGATGGAGGATGAGTAGATGCTTGCCCCCCCTTTTGAGGTGCGAGTTTGGGCATCATTAGTGATCTTGTGTGTATGAAAGGTCATTGATGCTATGTATAGTCACTTGGGTGCCAAAATCCATTAAGGGATTGCTAGGGTTGAACTCAAGGATGCGACGTACATGATGACACCTTCCTATATACAGCTTAGGTTATCCTACATGTGTCAGTACCTCTAGTGTTTTTTAGTGTTCCTTGTTTTGGATTAGGGTGCTTCTAGGATCTTCCTATGCATGGTGTATGAGATCATGTTTACCTTATTTGTATTCTTGTTGTATACCCCATGTGTGTGGGCCTACTATTATCTCCTCAGCATGGTGGGAGTGGACCTTTGGTTCCACATGGTCAGGTGGTAGTGGTTCTTATTTCCATTGAGATCCGACCTTCATCTTAATGCTTTGATGATCCTTGATGCAGTTCTTCTTCTTCTATCTTCTTCATCTTCTGGGAACTTGTGTAGTTTCATGAGTTGTATATTTTTACCTTATGTGTATTTTGGTGGATATCTTTTGGAGGATGTATTGTATTGTATTGTTATGTATTATTACATACCCTACAACTTGTGTAGTGGATGTTGATTAGGTAGTATACCTTATGGTATCTGATGTATATAATCTTTTTTAATGAGATGTATGTTATTGGGTTTAGATTATGTAACCTTTGTGTCAGTTCTATATTATTGTAGTCATAGATTAGTTTGTTCAAGTAATTCTACGTCAAGGAACCCTCGAGGAATGTTAATCGTGTATGTGTTGTATTTCATGTATGTCATGTACTTCATTGTGTTGCTTCCGTATTGTTATCACTATTGTTTGTAAACATTTAAAAAAATATATTCCGTGAACTTAGTGTCTTGTTTAGGTTATGTTCTCCTGGGCTCCCTGACAGGGCATTACATGATTAGAGAAGCACACACTTTCTCATTTTTGGTCATTTTAGTGTAGGAAAAATAGTAGCTCAGTTGCAATGTTATTTTGATTGGCTTTGGATGAATGAAACTATGTTTAAATATGTAAAGGGATGTATAATGCATGCTACAAACAAGCCTATTAACAAAATAATAGGTTTTTAAATGTGACTTCTAGTACCTTCTCATATGTCAGAAAGTATATCTACAATTTTTTTAGGGGATTTACCTATGTGTAAAAAAGGCATCACTACATGTATGTCGTGGTGGATAGATTTAGAAAAATGTGTCTCTAAGTGCCTTGTATAAAGAAGATCATAGGAGAGAAGAAAACACATATATTCTTTCAGAATATTTGCGTTCATTTTGTTTTTCCAACATCCATTGTATCAAATTGAGATTCTTGAATCCTCAGGGAGTTTTGGTCAACTTTGTGGAGATTAATGGACACCAACCTTCATAAAAGTACTTATTTTCATCTAAAGGAAGATGCTCATATAGAAGTGGACAACGGAACAATATTACATCTACTCTCAGGATATTGTAGCAAGAATTTTAACCTTTGGGATGTGTTGGTGTTTAAAAATGTTTATGCTATGAAAATCTACCAATATACCTTGAGACTAATTTTAGGGATAATTAGTTCCAAGTATGAAAGCTCTGCAAGGTACTTGGAACAACTATAGAGACAAGAATTCCCTCTTCACTTCTAGCTCTATTAAACCAAGGTGGGTGCACCTAATCTAGATAACATAAAAATATTTACAAATCTTTATCACTCTAGATTATAATAATAGATGATGGTAAGAAAATTCTAAATACTAACCATGCATTCATTGACGATCTATTACCAAAATTTTTGGAACCTTGAATAGCAGAGAGAAGAAAGCCTTAAGTAGAAGGAGGAAATTGTAGGAGATGATTATCAAACAAGTCTCCTTCTAAGAAATTAATGCACTCCTTCCTCGCAAGTCAATCTTTCTCCAAAAGATCATCCAAAAGGTCTGACTTGATGTGCCATCACCAATCATAAAGGAATAAAAGACACGACATGGGTAGAGAGTCCACCAAAAATAATACAAACCAGAGACCCATATCACCACCATGCTATAGTTAATGCATCTAGAACCATGAGAATGTCCTTAGCCACTAAATGATACCCTTAATGTTGATCCAAATAAAAAAAGAACCTCGAACTACTCCTCTACACATCTGAAACACGTTAGCATAGATGAAAACCTCATGAAAGCATTTGAAAATTCATAATAAAGTTATAAGGGCTAGTCCTGGTGTGGAAATTATCATGAATGATCCAGATTGAAGACTTTTCACAACTTTAAAACATGACCGTTGATGAACTTTAAGTTACCAGGGCATCAAGTAAAAAAAGATTATTTATGCCTAGTCAAACTGCAATGACCTCAATGTGACAACTCCCCATTTGTCCTTGGAACCACATGTATTTACCTTTCCTTCGTAGGCCCCATACTTCTTACTACCAACCTGGACGCATGTCAAGTTTTTTTCCATCACGTGATGCATATCTTCCCTACATCTTTCCTTCACACGATGGGAAAACACCGTTGGATCCTGATCTCCCTTTTACCACTCCTTTTCCATTCACTACTCCATAGACCTTTTCAGTCCCACCAAATTATCCTCTTGCATGTGACACGTGACACCACCTTATTCATTGGGACCTCTACCGTGAGTCCATCCAACTTGGCCCTACCACCTATCAATCTGCCGCATGTCAACACATGCACCATTGCGTGAACTGACTAGACCTATTGTGACTTGGATTGTGCCATAGTGCCTTGCCAACACCTCTCACCTTGTGGAACCTATCACCTAAGCACAAGCCCACAAAATTATCCACCTTGATAATGAGCTGGCCGCCACTAACTGCAACACCTACAAACCGTCAGCCAAAAGGTGTGTACCTTTTGACACTTAACCTATTGCAGGCTTAGGTATAAAGATATATAAACCTTTCTCCACACCATCAAAGTGGGATATATGACTTAGAGCATTTCTGAACCAAAAGACCAGCGAAGGCACCATGACATTTATGACTATTCTAATTCTACAAAGACAACCTAAAGAGAACAAAAAATGGCTTCAACATCCCTTTGTAACTCTCCCACGTGAGATAAAGATAGGAAACTCTCAACAAATTTGGAAATCTACCATTGAGTCTCTAATTATTTACAGCCCTAACAGTGTCTCCGATTGGGGAAGTATGTCTCTTGAAGGCATACCAAGGATTCAAGATCTCAAGGAAGAAGTAGACCACCCAAAAAAATGGAAGGGAAACCTAACCTAAAAAACACACCCTAAAACTACATAGACCTATTGACAACCTACTGCTCATGGGGTTGAGGCTTCAAGAGAAATAGAATTTTAAGTATTTCCCATGAACTAGGAATTCCAAAACATTTATGACCAGATCTGATGTGGAGCTCCACCTCCTAATATCTATCTCTACCCTAACCAGAGTACATTCTTCTGGCCCCCCTTCTCCTATTAAATCTCTCTGCCAACTACAAACTCTCTTCATTTCCTTCTCAACCCAACTATGCACCCTTAGGCTCAATTTACCCAATTTTCTCCCAATCTATTCTTAGCAATAGGAATAAGTATCCTTTCTATTCCTAGGTAAATTTAAAACAATTTTTATCCACTTTTATGGATTCTTTCAATGGTTTTCCATCGGGTTCAAATTTTTCTAGTTTTAGGCCTTATAGCCCCTTTTGCCTAATTAGACCTCCCAGAAACTGAATTCTTGGATTTCCTTCAAATTATCCTTAACATCCCTTAAATTAACTAAGATTCTTTATAAGACCACCCTATGCTAAACGATTTTCTAGGTCTTAGGTCTTCAAAATGTCCGTACACTGGATTTCCACCAAACCCCTATTTTTAAGGGTTTCTAAGGCATGCAGTCTAATCAAGTTTTTTTCCTTCATTAACTTCTCTAATGGCCTCCTCTAATCTTCTCCTTGCATACACATATCAAGGACACATGCACCTACACCACTCCACCATTTATTTTCTCAAACCAATCCATCTAGAAATCTCCCTTACCTCTGCACTATACAAGCTCCTACCGATAATACCTCTATACTCGCCTAGGGCTTGATGAAAAAATTAACTCCCCTGCACACACAAAATTTCAAGACATATTTACACTAATTACAAAGTTTTCTACTTTATTCCAAGTGTCCATTGAATTTCAACAACGGGAACTCAAGTGGGACTCATTTTTACATGACTAGCTCTGAACAAACCAAGGAATCAGTGGAACTAAAGAAATTCACAAAAAAATCACCAAAAGTGCTAAAATACCAAAATAACACCACAAAGAGTAATTAAATGACAACTATCAAAGGATCAATACTCTATTACAAAACACAGTCCAATTCTTTACTTTCCAAAGCACAGTTTGTACACTAGCACTTCCAACCCCTAGATTAGGGTTTGTTTAGGCTTATATAGTCTTTTCCCACATGTTTGGACTCCTAGGTTGGGATTAAAACACCATTAAAACCCTTTCATAATTTTTAGGAAATGTTGTCATGAAAACTTTGCAAAGTTGCAAATTTGTCATGAGCAACATTTACAACTTTTTGCTCATTTGATGTCCAATCCACTATCCTACCTTGCATAATTAGATCCAGAATCAATCCCTTGGATCCAAAAACACTTAAAAACATCAAAATTATAAATACCACTCTATTTTGGAGTCTTGGTCAAACTTTGACCCATGTTGACTTTTCTAAGGATTTAAACACTAGAGCCTAATTGAACACAAAAAACAAATAACTCCAACCACTCTTACATCTAAAAACACACCAAATAAAACTTGGGACTTTATCCTTATTCCTATTACCTTGGTGGTTGGCTAAAACCACCTACAAGCCAAAATTTGAAAAGATCTTTCATGAGACCTTAAGGTGCTCTTGCACCATTCTCCCCCTACAACAAGAAATTCAAGGTACCTAAGGTGTGACAAACTCCAAACTGATGCCATGCTTCTTAAATTCACTCTCTACTATCCAAGTAGTCTCTGACTTAGGTTTTTTCCCTATTTGACTAGAGGCTCCATGTATGTCTTGCTCCTAGTATTCTTTTTCACTCTTGAATCCAAAATCTTTTCAATGTGTGGATTATCTTGGATAGGTACTCTGAGTTCTTCCATGTCCTTTTATATGTCTGTATTGTATTCCTTTTCCTTCACATATGGTCCTCTTTATCTAATTAGATCCTTCACATTGAAAATAGGGTAAATAGACATCTCCTTGGGTAGATCCACTTTGTAGGCATTGGAGCCATACTTAGCTAACACCTTGCATGGTCCAATCCTCTTCATCTATAGTTTCCTTTGTATTCCCTTTTGTAGCCTAGCCTTGTACAAGTATACCATCACCAAGTCTCCTACCTCAAACTGTAAGTCTCTTCTCCCTTCATCCTTCTTAGCTTTAAGCTTCTGATTTGCCTCCATTAGAGTCTTCTTCAATTGCTCACGAAATTCTCTCATTGATTAAGTAAAGTCATCTGCATGACCATTGATCCCTTCATAGTCTTTTATATCTCTAAGCTCAAAAAAACCTCTTGGATGTAATCCATACACAATCTCAAATGGACTCTTACCAGTAGTCCTATTTGCACTATCATTATAGACAAACTTTGGTTGTGGGATGACTTGCTCCCATCCTTGTCCATACTCCTTGGTTAGACATCTCAATAATTTACCAAGAACCCTATTTATTACCTCTATCTCACCATCTGCTTGACGATGATATGCAGAACTTTGAGCCAAATTAATACCTAATCTTTTCTAGATGGTCTTATAAAAATGCCCCATAAACTTCGCAATCTCTGTCTGCAACTATGCTCATTGGAAAACCATGTATCCTTACTATCTCCTTGAAGAAAAGGTGGGAAATGTGACTTGTATCATGTGTTAGTTTACATTGGATAAAATGCCTCATCTTACTGAATTTTTTCACTACCATAAACACACTATCCAAACCAGTTGGTGTCCTAGGTAGCCCTACTATGAAATCCATTCTTATGCACTCCAATGGTCTATTTGAGATGGGAAATGGTAGGTAAATACCTACATTTGATGAATTCCCCTTTGCCTTCTGACATACTTGACATTGCTCAACATGCCTGATTATATCCTTTTGCATTCTAGGCCACCAATAGAATCTCTCCACTAGGTATAGGGTCTTGATTAACCCAAAGTGTCCACTTAAGCTACCATTTTTCTTCTCATGGATGAGGTTCTCCCTCATGGAACCCCTTGGAACATATAGTTTTTTCCTTTTAAACAATAATCCATTCTATAAAGTATAGTCTGCATATACACTATGAAAGTGATTTCTAAAATCATTACATACCTTATAGATCTCTAAGAAATCTGCATCTCCTTCGAAAATATCCTTGAATCATTCCACCCCTATGCTGTAACTGTATTTGTTGAATAGTAAGAAACCTCTTACTAAGTGCATCTGCAACCTTGCTAATCACCCCTTCTTATGCTCGATTGTACAAGTGTATGATTGCAGAAACTCCATCCACTTTATATGCTTCAAACTAAGCTTCTCTTGTGTGTTTATGTAGCTTAAGGCCTGGTTGTGAGTGCATACAAAAAATTCTTATTGCAACAAATAGTGCCTCCACTTCTTAAGAGATTGTACCAATGCATAAAGCTTTAGAGCATAGGATGAATACCTATACTTTTCTTCATTTAACCTTTCACTAAAGAAGGCTACTGGTCTTCCTTCCTGACTTGGGACTTCCCCCACTGCAATGTTTCTAGCATCACATTCCATAATGAATAATTTGTCAAAACTTGGAAACACCGGTATAGGTTGGGTAGCCACTTCTTTCTTCAATCTTTCAAACCCCTAATTGGCTTCCTTGGTCCATAAGAACTTTTTTCTTAACTCCACCTTTTATAGTATCTAAGACAGATGCACAAATTTCACTCAATCTTCTCACAAACTTCCTATAGAACTGTGCCAACCCATGAAAACTTCTGATGTTAGTCCCTGTCTTTGGAGTAGGCCAACTCAAAATTGCTTCAAATTTACCCTTATCCATCTTCAAGTCACCTTGGGATACTATAAATCCTAGATAGACTAGTTCGTGTTTCATAAACTCACTCTTTTCAAGATTTATGGTGAGCTTCTCTTCTTGTAGTATTGTTAACACAAGTTATAGGTGCTTCATGTGCTCTTCTTTTATTTTACTAAAGATGAGGATATCATCTAGGTATACTACCATAAATACCCTTATTTAATCCTTCAAGGCTTCGTTCATTACCCTCATAAAAGTACTAGGTGCATTTGCAAGCCCAAATGGCATTACTAGCCACTTATATAATCCCTCTATGGTTTAAAAAGATGACTTCCACTCATCCCCCTCTTTCATCCTAATCTGATAATATCAATATTAAGACCAATCTTTTAGAATTATTTAGCACCTCCTAAGAAATCCATTAAGTCTTCTATTCTAGGAATAGGAAATCTATACCTTATTGTTATCCTATTTATTTCTCTAGATTCAGTACACATTCTCCACTTACCTCCCTTCTTAGGAGCAAATACCATTGAAACAATAGATGAACTGATTGTCTTTCTTATCAAACCCTGATCCAAAATCTCTTGTACTTACCTTGTAATCTCTTTTTTCTACTCTGGTGTCATCTTCTAGGTAGCTTTGTCTGGAAATGATGCCTCTGGCACAAATCTGATTAATCTAAGGAATAATTTATCTTTTTGGAGGTAGTGTAGCTGGATTCCCCTCTCATATGATGTCTTGGAACTAATCTAACATTTTTTTGACTTCTACAGGCATAGGTTATTCTTTGGGTGTCTCTTCCTCCTTTGGTTTCACCAAGATTGCATAACCAATTCCTTCTTCCTCCTTCATGTATTTTAGGAAATTTTTCCCACTCATTAGAAGAGTATTGAATTCCATCTTCTTCACTATATATTCCTCTATCAAAGACTATATCTTATAAGTTACTACATTCTTCTTGAATGAGTACCTATTCTCCTTGCCTTGGTGGATCACCTCCATGTCATATTTCCATGATCTCCCTAGAAACAAATGGCATGCATCAATTGGTAACACATCAAAAAGTATCATGTCTTGATACTTACCTATGGTGAAATCAACCCACACTTGTTCATTGACAAATATATTGTTTTTCCCATTATTCAACCAAGTCACTTTGTAAAGACAAACATGAGGTATCTTAGTCAATTTTAACTTCTACACTGCTTCCTATGAGATCACATTATCAATAGATCCCGAGTCTATTATTACCCTACTCACCTTTCCAAGAATCTTAAACACTTGACCCTAAAAATATCCCTCCTTTGTTTGTGCTCATCCCCTATAGGTTCTTTAATAAAAATCCTCCTAAGCATGAGGTTCTCTCCCTTTCCTGAATCCAAACTTATCTCAAACTATTTGGTCATGTATTCTTCTTGCACATATGCAATCTTCTTTTCACTTGGTGAAGATGTTCACTTATCTAGACACCTATAGGAAGGGTGACCCATTTGGCCACAATTATAACACTCCACTGAAGCAAAATGTGAGCTTCTTCTAAAACCACCTGATCTGCCTCTTCCATTACTAAGAAAACCTCTTCCTTTGTTATATCCTCCTCTATTGTTTAACTCATGAATTGTTTTAACAAACTTGGAGTCTCCTTGACCTCTGGTCTCATTGCCTCTACCACTAGAACCACCTCTATGTCCTCCTTTGGAATCTCTACCTCTTCCTCTACCCCTAGAATTGGAATCTTGCTTCTTTCAAAGTTTTTCTTCCACCTTAAGGACCATTTGAAAACACCCATGGATAGAATTTAGATTAAAGAGGTTTAACTCTTCTTGAATGTTCCCCCTAAAGGCCATTGAGATACTGAGAAACTTTAATGCTCTCTACCTCTTGTACTCTTGACCTATGTCATAGCTTTTGGAATTATTCAGGGTAGGATGCCACATCTAAATCTTTCTATCTGATATTTTGTCTCCATTTTTGTAGTTTGATATCATAATCCTCTAGTAGTTAGTTCTCCTTCACTTTATCCACCACAACTTTCCAATTGGGTATTGGCTTCATCCCTTCTATTTCTCTTTCCTCCTACAATAACTTCCACCAAGTTAATGTTTGTCCTCTTAGCCTTGATTTGGCTATCTTCACCTTTTATGCCTCTGTGATACCATCATCTTAGGGTTTGACAGATCTGGAACAATATAAGAATAAATAGTTATATGTAAAAAC
This sequence comes from Thuja plicata, assembly GCA_018584345.1. Taxonomy (NCBI): domain Eukaryota; kingdom Viridiplantae; phylum Streptophyta; class Pinopsida; order Cupressales; family Cupressaceae; genus Thuja; species Thuja plicata. The sequence goes on from MU226704.1 coordinate 3,013,698, forward strand.
AAAAAAAGAATAAAAGTGAACATAGATAACACACAGATTTAATGTGGTTCACCTAAAACCTAGGCTACGCCCACCTACACAGTCGTCCAACCTTTCTTATTATCTAGAAAAATAGTACACCAACATTACAATTCATTATGCATCTCAACCACTTATTACTTGCATTTTAGGGCAACCTCTAAAATTGGCCATTTTAGGGTTTTACAATGTTGGTCTTCTTTTTCCTAAAAAAGCAATTGTTTTTTCTGAAGTCGCCACAATATAAAAAACCATTACATGATCAGTTGCCACAATATCAAAAATTTCCCACTTGGAGACTGATCAAGCTCCACACCAAACACATCACACTCAAATGGATTTTCCATACCCTCAATCCAATCCACCACGAATTATGCATCCATTCAGCAAGAGAATACTTGAATGACTTCTAATGCCTTACCACTTAATTCATTGAGGGCTTTGAGGAAAGGTTCCTCAAGTAATGGAGGGTCTGGTTCTAGTTCTACCTCCTCTTCAACTTGACTCTTTCCTTTGCCTTTACCCTCTCCTATCTATTCTTTCATCTTGCTTGTAGTCTCTACAACTTCTACTAGCTTCTGCTTCATCTCCTCCATAGCTTCTTCTAGAAGTCTATTCTTGAATTGTTTCTTTGACAATTGCCTTTCTGATTCTGAATTGTTCAGCATGGTGCTTTCTCCAATGGATTCACATCCTTCTGTCACACAATATCCAATTTCTAAGCCTTTCAATGGATCTAATACCACTTTGATGGGGAGCTCCAACTCCTAAGAGATTTCTTTCTCTTTTAAAGACCTTCTCTTTGATCTTCCTGGGGTATCGATCTCTACCCTAACCATAGGACACTCCTATGGTCCCCCTACTCCTATTAAATCTCTCCAACAACTTCAAACTCTCTTCATGTCCTCCTCAACCCAACTATGCACCCTTAGGCTCAATTTAGCCAATTTGCTCCCCATCTTTTCTTGGGAATAGGAATAGGTATCCTTTCTATTTCTAGGTCACTTTCAAAAAATTTTGATCCACTTTTATGGATTCTTCCAATGGTTTTCCATCGGGTTCCAAGTTTTATAGTTATAGGCCTTGTAGCCCCTTTTCCCAATTAGGCCTCCTAGAAACAAAATTCTTGGATTTGTTTCAAAATATCCTTAACAAACCCCTGAACTAAAAAAGAATTATTTATAAAACCATGCTAGGCTCAAGGATTTTTCATTTCTTAGGTCTTCAAGATGTCTGTACACTAGATTTCCAACAAACCCCTATTTTCAAGAGTTTCTAGGGCATGCAGTCCAGCCAAGTTTCTTTGCCTTCTTTAATTTCTCTAATGGCCTCCTCTGATGTTCTCCATGCATAAAAATATCAAGGAAACATGCCACTACACTACTCTATCATTAATTGTCTCTAACCAATCCATCTAGCAAGCTTCCTTGCCTCTGCACTGTACAAGCTCCTAGCCATAATACATCTGTACTCGCCTAGGGATTGATGGATAAATTAACTCCCCTTCACAAAAAAACTCTACAAGACATATTTTCACTACTTACATAGTCCCCTACTTGATTCCAAGTGGCCATTGAAGTTCAAATAGGGGAACTCAAATGGGACTCATTTTTACATGACTGGCTCTAAACAAAATAGGGAACTAGTGGAACTAAAGAAATTTACAAAACAATAACCAAAAGTGTGAAACTACCAAAATAATGCCACATAGAGTAGTAACATGACAATTATCGAAGGATCAATGTATTAAATCAATCGGTTCAATCCATTAAAGGTTTGGATGAAGGCTCTGTTACAAAATACAGTCCAATTCTTTACTTTCCAAAACACAACCTGTACACTAACACTTCCAACCCCTAGTTTAGGGTTTTTCTGGGCTTATTTAGTATATTCCCACATGTTTGGACCCCTAGGTTTGGATTAAAACACCATTAAAACCCTTTCCTAGTTTTTAGGAAATGTTGTCACAACAACTTTGCAAAGTTGCAAAGTTTTCATGAGTGACTTTTACAACTTTTTTCCCATTTCACAATCCACTATCCTACCTTGCATAATTCAATCCATAATCATTCCCTTGGATCCCAAAATACTTAATAACATCAAAATTATAAATTCCACTCCATTTCTGAGTCTTGGTCAAACTTTGACCCATGTTGACTTTTCTAAGGACTTAAACACTAGAGCCTAATTAAACACACAAAACACATGACTCCAACCACTCTTACCTCTAAACACACACCAAATAAAATTTGGGACTTTATCCTTTGTCCTTATTACCTTGGTGGTTGGCTAAAACAACCTACAAGCCAAAATTATCAAATATCTTCCATGAGGGCTTAAGGTGTTCCTGCACCAAGAGCTTTAAGAATATAAGAATCTAAACCCCATTTACTGTTAATAATATATGGTCCAAGCCAAATAGGATCAAACTTACCATGTTTTCCTTTATCTTCAAGTCTGCAATTCAACATCAGGACCAAATCATCAACTTCAAAACTTTAGATACTTGCTCTTTTGTAAAGCAAATTCTTATATTGCAACTGCAACTGAATATTCTTTTCATGTGCATCCCTTCTTGATTCATATATTTGTATCAAATAATTCATTCTAATTCTCATATCATCATCCATCTCTTCATCATACTGTTGGAAAAATTTGTACATCTGCAATAGATTGTTTTGAGACAACCTAGCATGAATACCATACACCAAATCAAAAGGTGCACAACCAATATCTTTGTTGACTGTTACTATGTCAGCCCATAGTGCTAACTACAATTTTAAATCCTAGAATTTCTTATTCTTATCCAACATCCTCTTAAGAATTTTGATCAAACTTTTATTACTAGATTCAGCCTTGGCATTCCCTTGTGGATGATATGGGGGTGAGTAAGAGATTTGGATCGCACACTGCTGGTAGAAAGCACTAAACTCTTCTGATCTACAACACATTGTATTATTCACCGTAATACTTCCTAGACATCCAAATCTAGTCAAGACATTTTGCAGCATGAAATCAATCACAGTCTTACTAGTATATTTTCCAGTGGTGATTTCTTCAATCCATTTTGTAAAGTAGTCAGTTGCTACTATAATCCATGAATGACCTCCACTTGACTTGTTTGAAATCTCACCAATAAATTCCATTCCCCATTTTTGAGAAGGTGGCTCCACTATAATAGGCTTCAAAGGCAAATTTCCACCAAACTTGAGCCTACCTATAAATCTTTGGCAAGTGTCACATTTCTTAACATAACTGTGGACATCTTTGAAGATAGTTGGACACCAAAAACCAAATATAATAATTTTTTGTGCAGTAGTCTTAGCCATGTAATGGCCTCCACATGCACCAATATGCATTTGTTGCATGAATATCTTAGATCTGTCAAAATCCACACATTTGCGCAATACTCCATCATCGCTCCTCCACCATAACTATCCTTGAATTATTGCATACTTAACATCATGCAACTTGACTATTCTTTTTCTATTCTCATCCATGTCAGGGGGAAACACCATTTTCTATAGATATCCAACAATATCCTTATACCAGTCACAAAAATCCATATAACAAATATAGGGCGTTTGGTCGTCCCCTAATATATTTATGCGATTGGCATCCAGATTTCTTTAAGCTATGAGTTTTGCATGTCCCATGCCTCTAACCAATTTTGTATTATGGATATCAATGTTAAATTCCTGAATCTTGTTTATCCATCTACTCCTCCCTGACACTTCCTATTGGACTAAAATATCTTTCACAATAGCACTAGGCACATAAGAAATTACAGTTGCTCCTACCAAATAACACCTAAAAAACATAACAGCTTTGACTAAAGCATAATCTCATTTTTCCATGATTTTATATTTAAGTCATGCTACTTGCAAGGACTTATTGGAAAAAGAATTTGGTTGTCCAAATCCCTCTGAATTCTTTTGTAATAATACTGCAGAAACAATATTATATGAAGCAAAGGAGAAGATTTGAAAAGGATTACCATAATCTGGTTTTCTTATGATTGGAGCATCCTTGAAAGCCTCTTTCATACCTAAAAAAGTCTTGCACGCTTCTTGATTTGACTCTACCTTGTCTCCTTTCTTCATCATCCTTGAGATTGGGATACTAGTTTCAGAAAAGTTAGTAATAAATCTCCTCAAGAAGTTTACCTATCCAAAGAATGATTGAATGGTCTTGAAATTCTTAGGCTGAGGGATCTTGTCAATTGCATCTATCCTCTCAGGATTAATTCTTACTCCATCTCTAGACACAATATTCCCCAAAAGATTTCCCTCTGTCACCCAAAATACACACTTCTTCGGGTTAAAGAAACCCCATATTCCAATGCTCTTACAAATTTTTTCTCAAGATGAACACAATGTTGTTCCTCTTCTATTGAATAGCCAGTAAGGCCATCTTGGTATACTGCTAGAAAATCATAATTTATAAAATCTACAAATTCCACATCCATGATGCTTTGAAATGTTGCTCAAGCATTTGTCAGGCCAAAAGGCATTCTAACATACACATAAGTGCCCCATGGTGTATTGAATGTAGTTTTGAACTTCTTTGATTCCTTGACCATGACCTAATCATACCCTAAAAATCCATCCAACATAGACATCAATTTTGATTCAGTGACTCTCTATAACATATCTTCCATGTTAGGCAACCCATAATTATCCTTTAATGAATTCATATTCAAGTTCTTGAAATCTACAGAAAGTCTAATATCACAATTTTTCTTTCTTACTGGTACCAAATTTGATACCCATATTGAATATCTTATTGGTTTGATTATTCAAGCATCCCTCATCTTCTTCAATTCTTCTTGCATCTTGAGTGCTAGGGTGGGATTGATATGTCTTAATTTTTGTCCTCAAGGTTTTGTGACTTCCTTTAAAGGAATATCATGTTGAAAATGATACTCTTTGTATGCCTTTAAGCCATCATAAGACCATGCAAAGACATGTTTATACTTATTGATAAGGTTAACCAACAACTCTCTGAGTTTAGAGGATAAATTTTTACCAATTTATACCTTCTTAGGAGCTTCATCTGTCCCCAAATTCACTTCCTCCAAGTTCCAAGACTTATTTACAGTCCTTGCAGAATAGGACTTGTCCCTATTGTCAAAATTTTTCTCAAGCACAACCAATCCTTTGGGAACTCTATTTGACTTCAGCTGCATGACCTCCTAGCCAAAAATAGTATCCTTACCATCCACAATCTCTACATACCCACTAAAGTCCATTTCTTTGTTTCCAAAATTTGATTCACAATACAAAAATCTTAGAATATCTAAATCATCTTCAAAAACTTTCCATCTTTCAATATTATCTGGGATAGAAGGCAAGAATTGAACTTCAATCTTAGAAATTCCTACAAAAGTAACATCTCCTAAGCGTAAAACAATGTTGGCCAACAAGTCTGCCATTTTTTTTTAAATTCCTATCCATCCAGTCGATACCAAAAGCATAAAAAGTTTCTATTTCATCCCATAAAGCATTCCTATACTGCGTTAGTCTCTAATTTTTTGAAGTATATTTAGATCTTATTTGTGAGTTTACCAATTCAAAGTCTCGAATTACCCATAGATTCTTTATATTGTTCCTTGAAGCCAATCTTAGTCCAATCAACAAGGCCTTGTACTCTGCAATATTTTTAGTACATGTGAACAACAAAGTGAATGCGAACTTGTAATTCTTACCAATAGGAGTTATTAACAAAACTGCTGCACCTCCTCCTTCCTTCGAGCTTGTGCCATCAAAGTACATTTTCTACAATTCATTATTGTCTGCCAGATTATATTTTTCTTCAGTAAATAACACTTGCTGATTTTCTACCCTAGCATTCCCATCTTGGACTTGGAAAGATCCAATGTCAGTATCCAAGAAATAATTCATATTATTATCATCACTTTCCTCAATCATGTGAGGAGTTCTTGTATCTCTGGATACCTTGACAATTTGACCAGTGATATCAAAGGTTACAAATGAGAGATCACATTGAATACTCCCTCCTATTGAGGAAATCCAATTCCTTTATAGGAGCATTCCATACTGAGGAGGAATATCCACTACTAAGACACTCATTGTTAGCATCTTCTCTGGGCATGCAACTAGTCTATAAGGTAGAAACTTGATGGTACCTATGACAAGTACTTCTCTAGAGTTCATTGCTCGACATATCCCATGAGGAAATCAACCTGTAGTCCTGATGGCTTCATATTTATGTCGGCATGAAAACATTTGATGCCCCAGAGTATATCATTCAATTCTTTAGCCTCTTATTGTTTATGACCAAAGTCAAGAAAAATGGATCTACAACTCCTAAAGAAGTGGTCACATGATTTTTACTTAAGAAAACTTGGGGGATTTTTTTGGCAATCACCTACATGATTCTTTCACTTTGTTATCAGATTTATTATTTGATTTCCCCATTTTCTCAACCTCTTCGTGCTCCTGCATTCTTGTAGAAGAGATGTTGTTCACGCATGGTAAGGTTTTTTCTTTGTGTTCCTCAATCCTCATCATCTCCAAGAGTGGAACTTTGACTGTGATTTGTGACAATAAATGCTCCATATCAAATAGAGTATATTTGAAATCATAAATGCCTTACTTCAAAGTAACAACATTCCAATTTTCAACTTGAGTAGCAAGGCTTGGCTCAATACTTTTTATATCCCCTTGAAAAGATGGAGCACTTGTTTCTGGTGTCTTTACTTTTGCCTTGTGGAAAACAATTGGATTATCAGGCTTATCTCCTTTCTTTACCTTTGTTGTCTTCATACCTTCAACAAGATTTTATTTTCCTAGTGCTTTCTTAGTGTTTTCTCTTTCCTGTCTAACAAAAATACTACAGGGTCTTCTATCTGCATTGCCCACTGTTCTGCTCCTCAAATTGTAGTTACTCCTTGCTTGAGTAACCATGTATGTAGTAATTTGTGAATTTTCTTCATCTGAGGGTCTTGTTACTGCAAAAGGTTCATTACCCCTCATAGCATTACACCTTATGTCATCAATTATTTCATCTTCTTCGTTATATGAAAACAAGTATCTACCTTCATTTTCCTCATCATATTCTTCTTCACTTGTCAAAAGTGAAGAATTCATTGCACAACCACTATCATCATAGTTCATCCTCTTCTTCTCTTTCTTGTTGTTACTTGTAGATATGTTCAAAGCAATTGTGCAATAATCATAACTGTGTGGGGAATGACAAGTTGTGTACCATGAGACATCATCACATGCATTGAAAAAATTTCTTTGTAAAGGATCATGAGTGTTACCATCAAGCTTGTCCTTTCTTTGTCAGAAAATAGGCTTCATTTCTTTCTATTAGGTTTTATACAGATGGTGCTGCATTCTTGGCTTCCTATTAATATTATTTATGATAGGCATGCTATCATTATTTCAAGCCCTAATAATCTTTCTTCTGTAGGCTTCAAATATTTAATGGAACTTAAAATCTATTTCATATTTACCTCATCTTTAGGCTTAGTAGTATAAGGCCTATCTAATTCTTTCCTAATAGACTTATAATCTTCTCTTCTACCCAACTTCCCTGACACTCTCCTATTTTTCCCATTATTCACTATTGTCTTATAGGCATCTCTAAGAGTTCTAGGATTCTTATCTCTAAGGATCTAACCCATTTTTAAATCAAAGGCATTCAAATAAGTGGCAAGACAAACCTTATCATCAAGCCTTAAAAATTGGAATAGTTTATGCATGGCCTTTTTAAATCTTGTATTAAATTCAGCAACATCCTCATTCTAATGTTTCTTGATATTATTGAACTCATTTAACATAAAACCTTTGAAATTGTCTTATCACCATATTATTCCTTAAAACAACTCTCTAGATCATTCATAGACCCTATAGAGCGAACAAAAAAACTCCTAAACCAGTTGCTAGCATATTCAACTAGAGATTGCACAAATAGATTCATTAGTGCATCCTCATGCATGATCTCATAGTCATCCATCATATCAATAAACTTTTTCAAATGTTCTTCACAAGTAATAACATTATTCCAAGAAAAATTGGGAAGTTTATCTCCAATTTCATTTGGAAATACATTTGGATAATAAGGCACATCAATGAAAGATAATTGTTTGTACGTTTGTGCATGAGTTGGTCTCCTTGGAAAAGGGTTTTCTTACTGAGAAGAAGATTCCTTGGATTTTCATGTTGCAGTTTCCTTTGCACCAACAGGCGTAGAAGTTTGTCTGAGAAAATCCATCTTCTTCTTCATTTCTAGAGAAGAAACATCCAACTCGGCCTTTTCAAGCTCTTTAGATATGATTTCTTTCTCCATTATAGCCCTTTCTATATGAGTATCCAACTTGGACATTTGATCTAATAAAACATTGGGATTCATAGGTTCATATATTTGAACGCTTATCACCTTTTGCTTGCCTTTATTCTTTGGTTCTTGGGTAGTAAGGACTAGTTGGATGATAGGTTCCTCTTCGACTTGTTCAGGTTCTTCAACCTGGTTCATCACCTCAAACCTCAAAAATTGCCACTTCTTTTTCTCAAGAAAACTTTGGTCATGTATGATCTTATCTTCCTTTTCTTTTTCTCTTCTTTGTCAGATGACAATTTGCGCATGGATTTTCCTATCCAATTTAGCAGTCTCTTTTGCCACACTATCATAATCATGGAGACCAGTATTAGACTTTGTAATCTCCTTCTCACTAAGAGAGTGATAATCTTCATAAGAACCCAATCACAAATCAGTAGCTTCTTCATAGTCTGATCCATTCCCTTCATGACTACGTTGGATTGGTTCTTCTATTCTTGTGTTCTCCACTTGTCTCTCATTTCAAGGGAAATTTCTATTTTTCTTTCCTTTCGTTGGATGATTAGCCTTAGAGGTAGTTGGAAACTCATTCTCCATCTTATCTTCAGGATGTCTATTTAGCCAAGCTCCATTGTTCCTATGACTCATGTCAAGAAAGTGTGTATAAAATGAAATATGTTACTCAACACTGCCTTAGAGAATTCTCTGTCACCACGAGATAAGTTGGGAAAATACAACACTTACCAGAATGAAAATAGCACAACAGACACTCATAGGACAAAGGATAACAACAAGGTAACTCTATACTTCCAATGGTCAACTTACTAGTCAATTAAGACACTATACTACACTCTAGCCCCCAGTAGAGTCACCATTTTTTTGGTGTTTGAAAATGTTTATGCTATGAAAATATACCAATATACCTTGAGACTAATTTTAGGGATGGCTAGCTCCAAGTATGAAAACTCTGCAAGGTAACTGGACCAACTATAGGAACAATACTTCCCTCTAATCTTCTGGCTTTGTTAAACCAAGGTGGGTGCACCTAATCCAAATAAAATACAACTCTTTACAACTACTTATCACTCTGGACTGTAACAACAGATGATGTTAAGAAAATTCTAAATACTAACCAGGCATTCATTAACTCTCTATTACCATGTAGGACATGCGACCATCCACCATAGGATATGAAATAACTGAGTAATGGTTTTTATGTAAATTTGTAGAACATAGCCAGACCAAATCAAACATGTCTCAACAAAAGATATACTAATTCATGAGCAGTTCCTTATCCATTGGGAAATACCTCAATTTAGAGAGAAAAACAAAAACCCACCTACTAGAAAATACTCATAGCCATAAATACAAGAAACTAAAATTACACACTTCTTATAGGATCCTTATGTAGACAAACGAAATGAGCTTATATCATTCCAAAAACATATTTCATTTGATCTTAAATCAAAAATTTGGAAAAAAACATATACATAAACAAACTCAATGCAATGAATCAGAAGATCCAAAACTCGTAAGGAAAAAACCAAGGAGAGACTTAAAATGAAGAAGAATTGTATTAAGTATAGTGAATTAGGGTTTTTAATGATGTGATTGAAGAAAACACCATTCAATAAAATTCAAAGGATCAAAAAAATTTCTATCTTGTCTTGAAAATAGTCTAAAGAAAATATGATATATCCCTGCGACCAAAAATTCTAGAACCTCAAATAACAGAGAGAAGAAAGCCTTAAGTAGAAGGAGGAGACCATAGGAGAGGGCTATCAGAGAACTATCCTTCCAAGAAATTAATGTATTCCTTCTTGATAGGCTAATATTTCTCCAAAATATTAGCCAAAAGGTCTGACTTGATGTGCCATCACCAATCATAAAGGCAGAAAAGACACGGCATGGGTAGAGAGTCCCCCAAAAAGCATACAAACCAGAGACCCATATCACCAGGCCATGTTACAATTAATGAATCTAGGACCATGAGAATATCCTCAGCAACTAAATGACACCCTTAATGCCAAGCCAAGGAGAAAAAGAACCTCAAGCCACTCATTTACATGTCTGAAACATGTTTCCATAGTTGAAAACCTCAGGAAAGTATTTGAAAATTCATAATTTAGTTATAACGGATAGTCCTGGTGCGGAAATGCCCATCAATGATCCAGATTGAAGACTTTTCACAACTTTAAAACATGACCATTGATGAACTTTAAGTTACCAAGGCATCAAGTGAAAAAAAGATTATTTATGCCCGGTCAAACTCCATTGACCTCCATGTGACAACTCCCAATTTGGCCTTGGAACTACGTGTCTTTACCTTTCTTGCATAGGGCCCACAATTCTTACCACTGACTTGGACACGTGTCAATTTTTTCACCATCGCGTGATGCATATATTCCCTGCATCTTTCCTTCATGCGATGGTGAATCACCATTGGATTTTGGTATCCCTTTTACCACTCCTTTTCCATTCACCACCACACATAACCCTCTCATTTAATCCACCTTTCTACTCCCACCAAATTATCTTTCCACCTATGCCATGTGGCACCACCTTATTTGCTGGGACCTCTGCCACTAGTCCATCCAACTTGGCCCCACCACATATCAATCTGCCACATGTCAACACCTACTCCATCGCATGAAGTAATTGGACCTACTGTGACTCAGATTGCGTCATAGCGCCCTACCGACACCTCTCACCTTGAGGAACCTGTCACCTGAGCATGGGCACACAAAATTATTCACCATGTCGTCTAGCTAGCTACGACTAACCACAACACCTATGAACCATTACCCAAAATACGCATGCCTTTTAGCACTTACCCTATTACGGGCTTAGGTATAAAATATATAAACATTCCTCTACACCGTCAAAGTGGGATATATGACTTAGAGCATTTCTGAACCAAAAATACTAGTGAAGGCACCATGACTTTTCTAACTCCATAGAGACATCCTAAAGGGAACAAAACATGGCTTCAACATCCCTCTGCAACCCTTTCATGCGAGATAAAGACATGAAACTCTCTACAACTTTGGCAATCCACCATTGAAGCTCTAGTTATTTACTGTCCTAAGAGGATGAACATTTACATTATGTACAACATGCCTACAATCATGAAATATATTCCTCTACACAGAGGTCTCCTTTTGAGACATGATTTTTTTGTTTTCTTATGTCTCCTTTTGATTTTCTTTTTAGGAAAGATTAAGTGGTGGATCGACATAGTGATGCAGACAAAGTCATAAAGTTCATTCAAAAGATTGAATTGGTTCACCAAGTTGCACAGGAAAAATTCAAGAAGAGCCAAGCCAAGTATAAGTCTAGGCATGACAATCATCGAGTTGATCATCATTTTGAAGTTGGTGATCAAGTTTTCTTATACATCAATAAAGAAAGTCTTAAGGCTGAAAGTAAAAAGATCAAACCAATCATGTAAGGTCCATTTACAATTTTGGAAAAATTTGGTAATAATATTTTGCATTTAGATTTACCTACATACATGGAAATGTATTCAGCGGTGAATATTTAAAACTTTAAACTAAATGAGCCTCCTATGATCATGCATCAATGTGAGAATGTTTCAATTTCTTCAGTTGATGATTTCACTCCTGAAAATCTTGATAATTTGTTGGAAGATTTTATTCCTGATAGAAGGATTAGAACTTCACAAAGAGGTAATGTGAAATATCTTCATGTAGGACTGAAAAGAATGCATCTAAGTAAGGCATGATGGATGGAAATTGGAAGAGTGAGGGATTCATACCCTCACTTACAAAATAAAATTAAACTCATGGTGGCCCAAAATCTTCTTAGTGGGGAGGACTGATCCATGAGTATCCTCCACAATTGATCTAAATTAATAGTGACAAAAAATGGTTTCAAATGTTCATGAAAATTTCTTCATATTATAGAAGTCATCAAGATATTTTGAATGCATTTTGAACAGGTTCAAATAGATGTTGTATGTAAAAGTTATGGACTTTGAAAGTTGAAGGTGTCAAAGGGGTGCATTGACACATTCCACACTCACGTGTTGACATGTGGAAAAATGAAGATGATACATGGAATTATAAAATGATGATACATGGATGAAATGGTTATTCAGTTGAAAAACAAAGTAAGTGGGATTTGAACCTACAACATACTCAAGATAACTCTATGACTTTAGCATTAATCCAAATGGTTTACACATGCAGAGATATGAATATATTCAAATTTAAAGTTGAGGAGAAAGTGGTATTTAGTGAAAAAGTGGTTTAGTGGGATTTGATCCCATAACCTACCCAACACCAACCAATACCTTGACCAATGCACCACACATGTAAATGTAAGAATTAAATGGGAACACTTTATAATTAGTGTGTGTCCCAACCTTGGAGGAAAAAGACAATAAAGGATGGTGACATGTGTCTTTGAACCAACAACCTCATGAATATAAAGATAAGCCTTATCCATTACACCAAACATGGTTACATCTTTGAATCTAGGTAAAAGTGTATTTAATTTATATCTTAAATCGATCAGATTTCCACAATCCATATGAATTAAGCTTGATTTTTCTTGTTTTGATTGTGTATGTTTTTTTGACATCAACATTTTGAATCACACTCCGTGATCCATTTTTTTCATATCCTTCATGCTCTTTGCTCTTCAATCCTGATGATGGATCATGAAGTGTGATCCGAAATGTTGATGTCAAAAAAACATACACAATCAAAACCATAAAAATCAAGCTTAATTTATATCTTATTAAAAACGTAAAATTAAATGCAATGAGAAGACATGAACCTCTGACCTTGCCTATATAAAGGATGTATATTCCCTTTGCAACACATGCCTATATTTGGTAGAAATGTGCCAAGAATTGATTTATATAACCAATTTTGTAGAAGTAAAGGTTTTTTATAGCCCTTTTATTTGCAGAAAGAATTTATATAAACTCTAAGTGAGTTTATATCTTCCTAGAAGAAGCCAAAAGACAACTTTTATAAGTTTTATGTATGAAGGAAATTTGATGTATTTTTCATCAATTTAATGGATCAGTGGCGCATTTGAAGTGGATCTTGAGATGTAGCCCTTAAGGGGTAAACTTCGTTATCAACTTGCAGTGTATGGTCTATATGTTATTATGATTCTTGTTTAATTTTAGTTATTTAAATTACTTTTTAAATGATATTAAAGTAGATATAATAATTGAACAATGCTATATTAAAGGTTGGAATTCAAATTAGTGTAAAATAAAATAGTTTTGGCACTCATTTTTCATCTTTCCCTCTATTCTTGGGTTTTCTTGTTACCCCCTTCCTTTTTTTCTTTAATCATAATTCAAGTGGTTCTTTTTAGAAGATGCTACAGTGTTATTTCCTATACTTTTAGGTCAAAAAATTAGAGTTGAGACCACTTGATCGACTGGTTTAATGCTCTAGTTTCAACTCTCTTTTTAAAAATGTCACTGGTCCTTTTTGTCTTAGTAGTCTAACTTCTTGTGAGATCCCACATTCATACCTAGTGGGATATTATCTAAAGGGTTGGGTTCCTATATTCAAATTTATCTAATCAAAACATATGGTTTTAAGGACTTGTATTGTGATACAACTAAAATTTTGAAGCCTCATATTATCTTTTATCACAACCCATGATGTATTTACTCACATACTAATTGTAAATGATACAAATAAATAGATTGCAAATACTTGAATATTTTAATCTTATTTTCTTGAATCAGGAAGCCTTGAATAGATAAAGAATGATAAAAAACCTCTTATCCATTCAATAATATGGTATTGATCCCCATAAATGCAACTTAAGTAAGATTAAACTTCAATGTCTTAGGGAGTGCAATAGTTCCATTTTCCTAATTCCTAAAATGGTACTAGATAAGAAACATGTAATTATCCTCAATGTGCACTTGGTAATCATCGTCAAATGCAAGATATGTTTGTTTTTACCATGAGGTAGGTTTTTTTACACATTCCTTCCAAAGTCTAATTTCCAAGACCTCCTCGTAGGAATTATACTATTTCTTCACTAAGAATATATGATCTGCAATAGGTATATATAGTATGGAAGAATTCTAGAATTATATCTCACACCATGGAAAGTACATAGTTCCGTAGTGAACAAAGCTTGAATTATCCAAGCATGGAGAGTTTTGCATGCCATAATGTATACATTTCCTAGCATTAATATGTCTTTCATCATTTTGTCATTTTCTTGAGTAGCTTTCATGAATTTATTTGAGGGATCATATTTGCTTCCTTAGAAATACAGCAATCTAAATTACTATTGACTATAACATTAGTAGTCATAGAAAATTTTGGATCATTAACCAACACAATATGAGAGGAAGCAAGGGAAAGAATCCTTTAAGTGTAGTTTTAAACTAGAACTCTTGACCTTTTCTTCCTTTAGGTACCATAGTGGTTTTTTTTATCGAAAACTAAATTTTTTTCTAGTGCAGGAGTTGATATCCAATACTAGTATAAGACACAATCTTCTAAAATTATTTGAGTTATGTTATTCACCATGTTTATCTTGAAGCGAATTCCATATTTACGGCAAAATAGTGCCTTTGGTTTGCTCTCTTAAAATGATTCTAGTATAAAGCTTGAAACCCATTCTAGCTTAGCTAAATAATTATAAAAATAAATAATAAAATTTGTATTCAACAAATTCATAGGCTTAGAAAAATACTACTTTTTTTTTTATTGAGTAAAACAAGTTTTACAGGGTTCTTGAAACATACCACTTTGTTATTAATGACCTTGAAAACTAGTTTTCCATTGCAAGTTTTGTATTTTATCACATATCTTGTATGCACAATTAAAAAAAAAACTAAATTTAAAAGTAATGGAGAGAAGATAAATATCTAAATGGAAGCAATGACAATAAATACAAATACTAGATGGAATAAAAAGACATTGGCTTTTCTCAATTGCAAAAGGAGGTGTTGTTTTTAGTATCACAAACCTCACAACAAGTTGTTCCCTAAAATTCTCCCATCTTTCATATCCACAAAATACCTTCTATTTAGACTAAACAAAGCAACCAAATAAAAAAAGATTTAAGTAATGTTAAAGTCAGAAAAATAACCTTATCTAATTATTTTCTTACATACCGCCAAGAATAGAAGTGTGATAATCACCCATACAACATATAAAATTTCAGCCAATAAAATTGAAATTAAATATTTTTTTATATATATTTACTTTAAAAAAATTGCATCTATACTTTCATCAATACACACATTTTTGCAATAGAAAAAATATGATATCCATTTGTTAAAAAGTAATTATTAGTATTTGTACGTATGAACTTCACAAGAACAATAACCTAGGTATTCCAATAGTTTGTGAAAGGCCACATAATATGTTTCCCACATTTCTTTCGATAGCTAGCAAAGTATCCCGTATTATTGAAAAACAAGAAAGATAGAGAATAACTTCATGTGGAAAAAAGTAAATAAACAAAGCAGCATTTTGGCTTCCTTCCCTTCTAATTATTCTCCTAATTCAATATGAAAAGAAATTAAATAAAATACTATACACCTTATAGAGATAGCCAGCCTATAAAGCACTCAATGCTTGCATCTGAACATCATCTTTTCTCGCTGGCATTTACCATGGCCTCGTTTTGGTCCTTTTGCTCGCCCTCCTTTTGGTGTTCTTGTTCTCCCTGCTGTTGCCCAAAGAAGGGTTCGTCGCCACCGCCAACGCCACCTCCTCAACCGCAATCTTCTGAGCCGACATCGCCTCCTCAGTTGCCACCACCACAGCCACAATCTGCTCAATCGCCACCTGTTCAACCACCGCCGTCAACTCAGACATCGCCTCTTGTTCTGCCGCCGCTATCTCAGCTGCCGGTACACACGGAGGAAATCTGTATCAACCTTTTTCAAACCATCAACAATGCCGGTGACATTGACGGTTTGATCCATCTCATCGACGAGTTTCTAAATATGGTTAGTATGGGAGTTAGATTTAATCGCAAGCATAAGAATTGTTAATTTCTCTTTTCATTTTACTTTCTGCTTGTAAATGCAGTCAAATCAAGAAAAGACGATAGACAAAAGCACCAATTCAGAAACTCTTTCTCATACACTTTTAGATAGAGCAGAATCAGTATGGGCTTCCTTTATTCAAAGTGGGTCTGAATTCCTTGAATTTGTAAATAAACATCTTAAGCTGGAGCAGGTAACTGATAATTTTTATTTTATTCTGACTTAAAGTTAGTTAACAGCATGTTGAAATTATTGAGTAGGAGTTAGAATTAACAGTGGTGGAATTTACAGGGAGGCAAAGGAAACAGAGAAGCTGTAGCAGAAATATTGAAAAGTGTGGAGAAGGCGCACCGGATGGTTGGAGGATTATCTATTTTAGCTTTCTTGCTAGACCAGATTGATCAGATCTCTGAAAACCAGAATGAATGCATAGAACTCGTAAGACAAATGGCTAAGCTTGCTGGACATATAAGAAAGTTGAAGTACGATATGCCCCAAGAAGAAAATATGTTGAATGAAGCTGTTCTATTGATTGTTGAAGGATCCATGATGTGCGCTTCTCAATTAAAGTCTAGAACACTTTTCCGGTATAATGTCTTTAAGAGTTAACTATTTTAACTTAATGTGATTTATTTTAGTGTTTTCGTGACTCATTCCTGGTTATTGTAATTAAAATTATCGGTATTGCAGGTGTATGAAGGCTTCTGTTAACGACCAAAGCTTGGGCAGTCTACGAATGAAAATAAATCAACTGTATCAGGATCTTACATTCCGAGCAGTAACGGAGATACAACATCAGCAGCCTCTTGCCTTCTCTCCATGGAAGCCGATTTACCCATGCTATGCAGGTAATATACAGAAAACTTGTCTTTCCAAAAGTTTCAACTATATTTTGATGTGGATTTATTAACCAAATTTTCAACTACATTTACATGTGATTTTATTAAATTAATATTCTGCTTTGCCCTGATCGGCAGTTGGCATCGAAGAGCAGAAGAAACAAGTAAAGGAGTTGCTGGAAATGGAAACAGAAAACAAGTCCACGGTGGCTGTTGTTATTTACGGATTTGGGGGAATAGGAAAGACCACCCTCGCCACCGCTGTTATTGCTGACTTAGATCTCACAGATTACAACTATTCGGGAGTTCAAATGAAAGATGACCGCTCAAGTAATGACATAAAATGTATGCAGCAGCAAATATTGAAAGATGCTTTCCCAGCATATACATATGATAGGAATGTAACATTGAGAAATACTGCAGAGGGTCGGGATCATCTCAGCACCGCTTTCAAAGCCCAAGGAAAGAAGCCAGTATTTCTGTTTATTGACAACGCTCTTCGCGCAGAAGACTTGCAAGAGCTTTTCCCAAAACCCTTGACAGGTCTTCCAAACGGGAGCAGAATAGTTGTCACAACTCGAAATCTAGGTGTGACGGATATGCTCAAAGACACCGGCCTTGCACGTCGTGAACATATTGTGGATACTCTACCCGATCAAGAGGCGATTAAAATTTTGCTAAAAGATGATCTTCAAAATACAGTCAACAGGGACACGGACAGCATGAAAGAAACCCTGCAGATTTGTGCCGGGATTCCGTTAGTCCTAGAAATTGTAGGTGCTCGGCTGAGTAAGCAGAACTTCGTGGTAGAGAGATGTACCCAAATATTTGAAGCTTTAAAGAGAGGAAAGGATGTTGTTGAAGAAAATTTGAGCAAACGTCTTTTCACTTTTATGTATAACGAGTTGGAAGTGTCTACACAAGAAGCGTTTTTGGATATTTGCTGCTTCTTTGCTAGCTGGAATCGCCACGATGTGGAGTGCATTGTTGGAGCCGAAGAGGTCACACATCTGGAAGAGGCGGCTTTGTTCAAGACGTCCGACAGTGGCAACGTCATTGTTCTCGATATCTTCCGAGCAAAAGGAATGAGTATGTCTGAATCCAACAGAATTACAGATATGCAATCATGGATCGATGTTATACGCGAGAATCAGGTATGTCTTTGCATTTGTATAGCAGTACAAGGAATAGATGTGATTTGTAGGAGGAATATCTTTAATAAATTATATCATATTTTAGCAGAAGCTCGACCAAATTAGAGGAGTTTGGCTTAGCAGGGAAGAGACTGAAGCTGCGTATGAACTTGATGAGAATCACATTCTTTCAATGAAAAAATCGTTGAGAGTTCTGGCCTTGGGGCGCAAAATAAACGTATCACGATCAGGCGGAAAGACACCCAAATTTAAAGAACTGAGGTTCCTCCAACTAGATGGCGACATCTCTGGTTTCTGGCCAGTGGATTTGGAGTCTCTTGAACGGTTGGCTGTGTTCCATGGTCCTCTATTTAAGGATGGTGTGACCTTGTATCGGGCAAGTTTTTCAAAAATTCATTTAATTTTTTATGTACAATTGTTTTTTCAGATTTAGAAACAGTTTCTTTATAACGGAATCACAATATGGATGCAGTTACCCAACAGGCTACGGGTGATGAAAGCCACTTCACAGTCGCGGGAGTCTGCAAATTTGCAAGTGTCCATGCCTGCCAACATCATCCACAACTCTTCCTTGGAGAAATTGGATTTAAAAGAAATGAGAACTTTTCAGAGATTGCCCGAGAGGCTTGATCACTTAACTGGCCTGAAGGTTTTGATATTGGATGAATGGGATGAGATGCAGGAGCTGTCGGAGCAGGTATGTGGACTCCGTTCATTATGTAAATTGAGCATCGCTGGTGGCAATTCTTTGAAGATTCTACCAAAATCGTTTGGGCAACTAATTTGTTTAGAGGAATTGATCTTAGCAAGCTGCAAGCAACTGGTAGAATTGCCCACAACTTTTGGAGACCTTAGTTCTCTAAAGCATTTGAATCTAGCAGGTTGTGTTAGCTTAAAAGAACTTCCTTCACACTTCGGGGAATTAAGGTCTTTGGAGTTTCTAAACTTAGAAAGATGCTGGAAATTGGAAGCCTTGCCTTCTAGCTTTGGGCAACTTCATGGGTTAAAGAAGTTGCGCCTGCAATCAAATGATCTGAAAGAATTGCCTTCTAGCTTTGGGGAGCTGAGCTCTTTAGCAGAGCTCCAGTGCAATTGTGTGGAACTAAAGGAATTGCCTGTAAGCTTTGGGAAGCTTCATTCCTTAACACATTTAAATTTGAGTGGTTGCATGAAATTGAAATCCTTGCCCTCAAGCATAGGAGAACTTAGTTTACTTAAATATTTCAACTTATCGTCTTGCTTTGAGTTCGAAGAATTGCCTTCGAACATTGATGAGCTTCCATGTTTAACACAACTCGATTTAAGGCTCTGTAACAGTTTGAAGGAATGTCCCTGGTTTTCTTTCCCAAGACAAATAAATCAGGGATTAACCGTTTCTCTTCCGGATCAGCTGAAGGACAAGGAATCTTCCTCTTCCAATGAGAGGTCTCAATAGTGTCGATAGGGAAAGAATATGTATGTGATTAAAATAACTGTACTTATGTCAGAGTTTCAGAAAATGTCCTACAATAATAAGAACGGCAGTTCCAGTCGTCTTCGTATTGAAGGTTTCAATCGTTTATGTCTTCATCCCGTCTCTAGGTCAGAAGTGACTTTATATGATGTCAGCCCCTGTTTTACTAATACAGGAAGCTGTACGTTGGATCAAATAAATTAATTTTCTGAAACTTTTTTTTGGCCATTAAAATATCAAATGTTTAATGATGATATATTTCAAATTATTGTATAAAATACTTCAAGCACTAATGTTGTCTTTATCCTCTGTCAGTAAGGCAGAAACGCCGTATGTATATGATGTCAGCCAGTGTCCTTAATACATTCTTACAATTTCTCAACGGGGTGCTTTGGACGGACGAGTATTTTGTTGGATAATGATGCTAAGTCTACACTTACAGATAAAATAAGTGATGGTAATGTAGTTAGAGTTATTAAGAAGGGATTGTAAAATTAGTTTTAGTGATTTTGGTAAATTTTAATATATAGTAATTTTTATGTTTGAAGTATTTGAATTGCTTGAAAAGATTTGTATCAAAAATATAAATCTATTATCATTGTTGTCAAATCTGAAAGTCTGATTTGTGCATTGAGAGAAGATAAGACCTCTGTATAAAGGTATAAAGGTATGATGTAATTGATTTTGAATTAATAAAAGATGTTTAGCTCTGTGTGAAATATTTTTATATTTTCTATTTGTTGTAGCATCGTGTTTTTATAATGTGTATTATCATAATCGTACCATCAAGTAGACAATTTAGCATGCTCAAGCCAAACATGTACCATCTTTCAATGCTTGGAACTATGACAGATCCAATGAATATAAGTAGTCCAAAATCTAACATTCCAAATGAAAGTTGTGCTATGTTGAAGTAAAATAGTCAATTTGCCCATGTCGATAACTCCAAGGTCGAGCCCATATTAGCACATTTGAAATTCCTCTTCTTTTAAAAGAGTCATAACCTTTTAAATAGATCCATTTAACTTTTATTTCAAAATATTTTATGTGGATGGCGGTGTGCTTCCTTTTAATATGGGCAAAAAATTTATGCCTTAATAAAATATTTAATAAAATTCTATTGATATTTTTATTTTTTTAAATGATAGTTTTTAATTTTTTACTATTTTAAAAAAGCGACATATAAAATATTTAATGAAATAAATGTTTATAAAACAAGGGCATTTTTTATTTCTAATCTTTTAATATTTAAAAAATACTCCTTAACGGTCTTTTTTTTTTTTAATAATAGTGCCCGATAAACTTTTAACGTAACCTCTGAGAGTGGCACGCTTCCAAGGGCAATGTGCAATGCTTTAGACCTAGAACTATGAAATAGTGATGCTACAAATGAGAGACCTCACCCCCAACTAACAACATTGAGGCCCAAACATGCAAGCATGTTTGTTCAGGGAAGTCACAACCCTGCGATCATAGTGGCCCAATAAAGGTTTGAACCTCAATAGGTTCAACAACAACACCACCACTTAACAAATACACTAAGTGGTGAACCCCCAACCCCTTGGTGATTTTAATCGCAAATATTATTTTTAAAATTTTTGGAGGAATCTTTATCTAAATATGATAGGACAAAAAAAAAGATTTAATTTCCATTGCCCATTAATTTTGATGACTATTAATATAACCTTTTGCTTTAAATTATGGCCAAAAGGGGTCAAATTATATATCAAAATTTATCACTTTAGCAACATAGATTGAATGGTGAGGTCTTTAAAAAAAAATACAAGGACGACGTTTCTAAATACTCTATGAAAAAACTCGCATTTAAATGCATATCCAAAAATAATATTTGAAAAAAAAATCCAAGCCCCAAATCTATAAACAACCCATCATAGAATCAAACACAACATCCTGAGATCTATAATGAATAACGTACAAAACCCTCATATTTTGACATGTATTTTATTATTTCATGTATTCCATAGATTCAACTCCTAGTCTTATAACACCAAAACCATGGTTATGATACCACTTGAAATGAGAATTAAAGTCATACAATGACAATTTTCATATAACCCATATAATAAATCAATAAAATAATTAGTACGAGTCTACATGCAAGACAATCGACAACACACCCAAAAAAATGTGACACAAGATAGCTAGCATTCAAAAGAATCTATCATCCAAGTACTATTGAGGAATGCAACATTACAATATATTCATGAAAGCCTTTTATACATTAAGCATCAACAAGCACTCCATACAAACAAGTAATAATCACACATCTCATACCATGCTTCAATCTCAACAAATGCTAACTTGGATCCCCTCAACAACTATCCTTGTTGTTTCTTTTATAAAAATAAGTTCCCACAAAACCACTGTGATATTACATAATCAATGTTCTAGAACTATGCCTGACTTAACCCCTTGACCTAAAATTTAATATTAGATACTTTATTAATTTATATTACCCAATATTAAATAATTAAAATACTATAATATTTCAAAGTTAGAAGAAACATCAAGTAGCCTAAAAAATATTCCAAGGGAATCTCTATATGTTGTTCATCCATTTAGGTGCTCTTTGGTGCAACATACATATTCAATAAAATATTACAATAATAAACATTACTATGCAAGGTGTAAAACACCAATTTTTCCAGCAAACTTTACATAGATAGAACACTCTTCTTTCCCTTCATATCTGATTGAAATATCTTTGTCTACTTTACCTTGCATTCTAACAATGATATGTTGGCTAAATTTTGGGCAAAATCTAATATCATAAATTGCACCTGGTGCAATTCTTCATTGCATAATGTGTCTTCTTTAGCAAAATCTTAATTTATACCTAAGACTCCATCTCATCTTGATTTCCTTGTGATCTCCTCTTATCTGGATCATCGACCATGTGGACTGTTTGTTTCAGGATGCATGCATGCTACAAAGATGTCTGCATAGAACACACTTGGCCCATGAATTTCTAGATCGAAGGTGGTTGGTGGGATATTACTACTAGTTATTTTGGTAGTGTAATGCCTCCCTTGGTAGTCTAATGACATGGAATTCCTCTTGGCATGTTTAACCTATACTTTTTATTTAGTTTCTCTTTGTTTGTCATTGGAATCACTTCTTTGTCATTCAAATGATTGTTCAAGCTATCTCTACAAATTATTAACCATTTCAATGACTTTGATCACTTTTGTATAGTTTGATGGTCACCTTACATGATTAGTTGAGCACCTGTCATCATGCACAAGCTTTCTCTTTCTTTCAATCTACCAAGCTTTGGATTCTTGGCTTCGAAGGGAGGTTATTTCATGCGTATTTACTCTTGTTTTATAGCATGTTTTAGTATCTTTATCACGTACTCTTTATCTATCCATTATCATTTATTGGATTTTCAATTATCATATCTATCTATCCATCTTTTGGTGGAAATAAAAGCACCAAAATTGGCGTCTGAGTTTGGTATGCCTCTTAAAAAAATAGTCTAACACTTTTCTTGTTACTTTATGTATAGGTTTTCAAGGGAAGGAATGGTATAGTTTCTTTGGATTCTTCTACCTCTGATTTGTGTGATCTCATACCCCCTCTCTTTTCTCTAGAGCAGTTGTTTCTACTTCATAATTTGATTTATATTGTTTATGCTCATTACATTATTAATTATATTTGTGTAGATGTCTATTTTGTATTTTTCTTGGTTTTGGTCTTTGTGCCCTATCTATATAGAATGAATGCACATATAACTGATTTCCTAAATCTACACTATGGTCTTTGACTTGTGCAAGCATCTAGGAGAGTGACTAGACAAAGCCCACTAGTTGGTCCTAATCAATTAATCATTCATTTTCAGTGGACAAGTTTTTTTTAATCTTTTAGTAGTATAAAGGTATTCCCATTTTAAGTATTTTCCATTCAAATTAAGCTTAATTTTAGTTTAAATAATATTCGGCTTAATCTTAATTTAAGTAATTCATCTCTCTATCTCACTTCATATTGGAAACCTTGATTGAACTCTAACCCTCTATACAATTATAGCCCTAATTCAACCCTAATCTTAAATGAATCAAAATCTAAATTAAATCCTAATTGAATTCTAATAAATTATATAATATGAAGCCATTTTAAATATATTGGTTAAAAAATAATTATTTCACACTTGAATTTTTTTCTCAACCTTAAAATAATTTAATTGCACATTCTACATGTTTTGGTTGAAGCTTTATATATCAAAATCATCATCTCATTTTATCTTATAATTCATTGAATTTTGATATATTATTAAAATATTTTGTGAAGATTGTTGTAGACATCGTTTGAAAGAACATCATAGGTTTTCATCTTATTAACATTGTAATAAGGATAACCCTTCACAAAAACATACAACATCCACAAGGTTTGTTAAAATAGATTAGAAACTTCATTCGCTGTACTAATGTCAAACCTCTTAACTTTATGATCATTGGCCCCAAAAATTGTGAGAAAATTGGATCTTTCGGGCAAGATATAAACATTCATAAAATTATAATGGAAGAATCTTTTTGTCAAACACTGTTCTCATATTTGTGTCCTTGAAAATTTGTACGCGAAATGTGAAAGAATTAGTGAAATCCATGAAACTTCTCAAAAGTAGCTTTTAAAAGTATGTGAAAATATAAGGTAATGTCCACTCAATCTGCGTAAAATGGAGATGCGTAAAATATTTTAAACAGTTTTGATATTATAAAATTTTAGGTTTACATGTTGCCTTTCTTGTTCTTGAAATAAACCTTCCTTGCTTGACGTGATCGGTTATGGTCACCTCTGGTTAGCGTTGTCCATATATTTTTTGCAACGTATTCTTACTTTCCGAGGCGTTGCTAAAACCTATTTAATATGTTTCATTAGCTGATATGATCTCTCGAGCACTATTGAATATTTGAGAAACCATTCCCGTATTTTGAATGTTATTTTTATTGTCTTTTTTCTTATTTATATTATAGAGTATATTCATATAAATATTAATATGATAACTATATAGAAACCTAATATACTTTATAGAGGTCTATGGAACAAAACTTATTGATGGTATGATCTACCAAGTTTTTTTATTGGATTACCATATAATTCAAGAATATGTGAGCATTTAAGATTTTATGTAATTAATGCAATGCAATTACCTTGCATTCATCAATACTATGAATCAACTCTTTTCTTTAATTTTTCTTATTATTGCATAACAATTGCTATTCATACAATATAAGATAGTCTTTATTTTTTCTATATTTAATTTTCTAATTATATAGTTTTGGATTAAGAATTCTTCAAAGAATATAATGTGTGAAGTGACTCCTATTTCTATATCTAGTTCTTAGCAATATCCTCTTGTATTATGAGTATGTTTCTTATGTAGAAATTGTAATAACATCGTTTATTAATTATTTAATTAGGTCATTAATGTTTAGTATTGTTGTTCACTAAATTCTAGGAAACTATATTAAATTTATATTGTTGAGTTTATTTTCTATATCCTTTATAATTATAGTGTATGTTATATTTATCAAATCTTGATTAGATTTCTCATTTGTAGGTAGCAATGATAAGCTAATAGTTCTCTCCAAGAGATTCTACAATGGAAAATGGCAACAAGATTCAGTTCAATCTTCTACTGTTCACCAAAGGCAACTTGAATATTGGGGCATAAACATAAAAATCTTAGTAGTTTCCCAAGATCTTTGGAAATAGTAGAGTTTGGAGATAATGATCATTAAAATGGTCATAATCCCTGACCTCTACTAATTTCCAATCAAATATGATGGATAACACACCTAGAGAAACAATCCAGTTGTCCCTAGCAAATTCAGTTCTATTTAATGTTGTAGAGGAAAAATCTACGAGCATGACTTATGGAATAATTTTTTTTTGGACTTACAATAAATAAAAGGTTGTTTTATGAGTAGACTTACTATAAATAGTAAGTCATTTTGGTGACTTACAAAAACTGTAATTTTGACAAGTGTGGTACATGTAGCTGTGTGAGTCATACTTATGAAATTAAGTAAGTGGTTTGTAATTAGAACTCTGCAACTCCGTTGTTATATGAAACTCAAAATCATGCTTGTAAATACGTTTTGAAGATTGTTGTTAGAATGAAAATTCCTTAGAATAATATTGAAGGATATTTTCTCACAGTTTTTTTCCTTGTATAATTTTACTAGGTTTTTCCACGTAATTCTGAGTGTTCTGTATTTTTCTACTTCTCTGAACTTTTTGCGGTTTCAAAATTTCATAACAATTGGTATCAGAGTGTGGCTATTTGTGTAGAAATTGTTTTTTTTAATAGGTGAGCAATGACAAGAGGTTTCGTTATTAGATTTGAGTTGTAAAATTTTGATGGTTCAAATTTTTCTCTGCGGGAGCTGAAGATTCAAGATTTGCTAGTGAAGGATGGATGTGATACGACTCTTAAGGGGATGGCATCAAAACTTCTAAATATGAGCACACCATATTAGAATACGATGAATAACACAACTAGACCAACAATCTAGTTATCTCTAGCAAATTCAGTTCTTTTTTAATGTTGCAGGGGATGAATCTGCTCATGACTTATGGAATAATTTTTTTTGGACTTACTATAAATTGAAGGTTTTTAATGACTTGACTTACTATAAATAGAAATTCATTTTGGTGACTTAACAAAATTAGTAATTTTTACAAGTGGTGTACATGTAATTAGAGTCATAGTTACTGAATTTAGTAAATGCTTTGTAATTAGGACTTTGCAACTCAGTTCTTATATGCAACTTGAAGTTATGTTTATAGATACATTTTGTAGATTGTTGTAACTATGAAAATTTGTGAGAGTAATATTAAAATATATTTTCCCATAGTTTTTTTCATTATATAAGTTGTATTGTCTTAAAATGGAAGCACTTCCATGTTAATAATGTTTAGCCCTCCTTAGGGGATGTTTTTTACCACCATCATACTTTCCCCTCATTTCTGCATCCTCTCTTATTTTTGTGTCTATTTAGGACCCTGATTGGGCCTCTCCGGACACCTCACATCCCATCTGGCATGTTTTCCATGGGTCCTGACCCCCTGGGTCAAGGTCAAACTCAACCTTCACCTAGGTCAAGGATGACCTCAACCTTGACTTAGGTCAAGGATGACCTCAACCTTGACCTAGGTCCCCCTTTCAAATTTGGAAGCCAGTCGGCTGTCGGAGGTCATATGAAAATAAAAATTCCCCCTTCCTGGTTGGTTGTTTTAGGTTCTGAAATGGAAAATCTTAAATTATGTTCAATATAAGTCCTCTTCTAGGGACATGGGTTTAATTAGAATTTAATTCTCCTATGTCGGCCTCTCTAGAAGATTGTGCCCTAGTTTCATATAAAAGGAATCTTTCTCCTCTCATTTTCTCTAGCCATCAATCATAAATCACTACTGAGCATCAAGAAGTAAAAAGTTAAAGCATCCATTGTGCTACATGTTGTCAAGTTTTCACAGCAATCAAGTTCTCCATTGAAGATCAAGGATTCAAGCTTTCGAGCCTTTAAAGGGATTAGGTTCAAGCATTCAAGATTCATCACTCAAACCCTAGATCTAGCCATCATGGTGGTATAATCTTCCTTGAAGATCCTTTGTGCATCCTCAAGATTCTTTCATTCTCCCTTCAAGGTGGATTCCAAGCATACAATCATGGAGGTTTATGGTTTCTAATTGAGTCCAAGCTTTCATATTCACATACTTATTTACAATTGAAATATGATTGCATATCTATTTGAATATCATAGCTTCATTATTAGATTTACTTCTACTACTTACAAGAATTCTTTATTTCAATTATTTATTTCAAGGTTAATTCCTAAATCGGGGTTTGACTAAGGCAAACCCTTCCCCCAAAAAACAAACCATTTTTCTTGCAGGAACAGGTTTGGAATAGCAGTTTAGGATGGAGATTCAGATACCCTTTTCGGCAAACTTCTGGGATCTAAAATTAGAAATTCAGTCTGAGACTTTTTAGGTAAATTGTGACCTAGGGAGCAATCAGGAATTCTGGCAAATGGTGACATTGACTTGAGGGTAAAAATCAAAACTGTCTCAAAATGGAAAAATATTTCTAGGTTTTGTTCCTCTCTACATTTCTATTCCAAATTTGATCTCAGATTTTCTAGAAACTCAACACAGGCTTCAGATAACAACATTATTTGATATGCAGTATTTCAAGGTTAGCCCATTTCTCCTATTCAATTCAATTAAGTTTTTCAATATATCTAAATCTAAAATACACATTCAAATCAATCAAACCTCGAGTAATTAAGATCTTCCTTTTCTTATTCTTGTTTCCAAATGATTGATTCATTTGTGCATTGATCCTTCCTTATGCATTAATCAACTTGGATATTTCATTTACATATCCAAGGATAAAATGAGAGCATCTTATTTACCCCCACAATATATTTAAATGTAAGGGATTTTATGTTAAATTAACACACCATACTACCCCCACCATTTTATCCTTTACATTTTGGTGAACCCGCGATAGACAACTCTTTCTTTTTAGCATTAGATGCTTTACCTCTTTTTCTTAGAGACTAGATCTTGCATATTCAATTAGTTTTATGCTCTTGCATTTTAAAAATACAAAAAAATCTACATACTCATAAAAATATAAAAACACTTCTTGCATTTCATTCACTATAAAGATCTTTAAGATGCTTTGAGGGATGGTTATTTTTCTCATTATACTTCTTTTAGCATCTCTCTATAGTAATTATGATGTTTATGAGAGTATCGTCCATTTCATTATGTTTGTTAATCTTCATGTTTCACTAGTTTATGTTATTTTGAGATTAACTAATACTAGTCTTCCTACTTTCAAAACTTTCATGAAGGATTTGTGCAGTGGAATTATTACTTTTTTGGATTATGTGAAGAATTGGGTAGATGATAACTCACTTCCTAATATTTCTACTCCTATCATGCCTAATCTAGCTCATAATCCTCATCCCATCAATTCTAATCCAATTCCAAATATTCATATTTCCATTTCTCCACCTTTAGTCCCTAGTTCTTCCCACACTTATGATGGGGCTCAAGCTAGGGTTCATGATAATGATGTTTGAGAATTCTTTCATTCACCTTCCCCTTATTATCCAATCCATGATTATGTTAAAGGGAAAAATAAGGAAATCTCTTCTAATCCTATCATTCCACCATACACAACATTTTCTCATGAGCACCATAATCAATTTCCTCCTATCGAAGCTTTGCAAGATAGGTACACTACCAGATATACTATGGTGGATAAACAAGGCTATAAAGGTTTAGGGCTTGGTATCAATGAACAAGGCATTAAAAACCTGATTCATTCATCTCCTAAACAAAATATGCATGGTATAGGCTTCCCACCTCCTCCAATAAAGGTAGTGGATCTTAACCATCATCCTCCTCTTCATGTTCTCCTTCCAACACCTTCTTTACATCACTCTGATACTCCTCAAGATGTGGCTAAGAAAGTGTATGTTCAATTAATGAATTCTTAGAAAGAAATCTTCAAACCTATCCTGAAAAATGTTGTCTCTAAATATAGATGTCCTTTTCATTATAGTAATAAACATTTACTTGTTAATTGTGTGCATTTCAAGTTATATGTTTGAGAAAGAGCTTCTTTGGGAATTATATCTCATTCCTGTGTAGTATTACAATTTCTTCATAATTTTGATATAGGGCCTTCCCCTCGTTCTTCTATAAGCTAGAACATGTTTCTCCTCTTGTTCTTAACTGGGCGGCAAGAGGTATTTTATTCCAGTCTTCTAGGATCCAGTTTTTCTCTTAGCATGTATTTTGTTTTGAGTTTAATTGGTTATTCTTTCTATATTCTATCACTATAAATCATTATTTTCTAGGACATTTGTTTTGTAAAAATATTTCTTTTCTATGAAATCTCTTGATATAATTTGATATATCCCTTGCTTTCATCCCTAGGGGGCAAGGTATTTTTCTTCTTCCTCTATCTAAGTATCTACTTTCTTAGCTTAGTGGCACTTGTTTATTATACAACATTATTTCCTTATAAAGATTTATGTTTTGACTGCGGATACCCTCTTATACGGGAGGTGATTACCCTAGTTCATCACCTCTTCTTTATTTTGAAAACTATGCTCTTGATAAAATCTTTCCCTTGCTTTGGTTAGAGTTTGACTCCTTCATTCAGAGATTCTTCTTCCTCTTCATTGCAGGGGGCTAGATGATTCAATCTTTGGTATCTCTTTTCATTAGATGATGACATTTTATCCTAAGCACTCCTCTATGGTTGGGGTATTGATGATAAGATATCTTCCTCTTTGAGGATCCTTTTTCCATATGTGATATATCCATTTCACGATTATCTATGTTCTTAGAGGTAAGGGTCAATACTCTTTGCTAAGGATATTGTGTATATTATTGTTAAACTAGATATCTCCTTACCTTGTGAAGTAGGAATCCTCTTTCTCTTCCTTATCCGGCCTAGTGGGTAGTGATGATAAGGAGGGGGCATATATATGGCCTCTCTTGTACTATATATTACATTAATTTACATTTTACAACATGCTAAATCCTCGGAAGGTAATGCACATAAGTTGCTAAATCCTAAAGAGACACACATTTTTATTTTTATTTTTTGATAAATCCTCAGAAGGTAACACACATAAGTGGCTAAATCATGAAGAGATATGCATTTTTAAATTTTATAATATGCTAAATCCTTGGAAGGTAACGCACATAAGTTGCTAAATCCTTAAAAGACACATTTTATATTTTTCATAGTGATAAAAGAATGTGGATCTATCGATATTTTAAAAGTTTCTAGAAGACACATTACAATTAAAAAGAACATTTTATGGGTTAACCTATTGGACTCTCCCTCCTTGGTGATTCATGGTAAGGTGGGAATTTTACTAGGTGAGGTAATCACTTTCTCTTTTCTCTCTTTTTCTTCCATGCTAGCAGGATTAGATCATGAAGCTATGTTATCTGTAGTGTTGCTCTTGTCTTGCTTATGTAATCATGTATGTTTTCTATGATTGATTGCTCTTTATTTTTCATATCTTTATGCATGTATGTTGAGTTATAATCCTTGGTCTAGGGACTTATGTCCTTTAATTAGTGATGTTCTACCTTGTTGCGATCCACCAGAGTCTTTCTTCTAACTTTACCGCAAGCATGTTCAATTTCCATACTTTTGCTAAAGTGGGGGCTTAATGTATCATCTTAAAATGGAAGCACTTCCATGTTAAGAATGTTTATCCTGCCTTAGGGGATGTTTTTGACCACCATCATACTTTCCCCTCATTTCTGCATCCTCTCTTACTTATGTGTCTGTTTAGGACCCTGATTGGGCCTCTTCGGACACCTCCCATCCCATCTGGCATGTTTTCCAGGGCCCCCTAGGTCAAGCTTGACCTTTGCCTTGACATAGGTCAAGGAAAACCTTGACCTTGACTTGGGTCCCCCTTTCAAATCTGGAAGCCAGTCGGCTGCCAGAGGTTATCAAAAATTCATTTCCCACTCTCGGGTCGGCTATTTTGGGTTCCAAAGTGGTAAATATTAAATTATATTCAATATAGGTCCTCTTCTAGGGGCATGGGTTTACTTGGAATTTAATTCTCCTATGCCGGCCTCTCTAGAAGATTGTACCCTAGTTTCATCTAAAAGGAAGCTTTCTCCTCTTATTTTCTCTAACCATCGGTCATAAATCATTACGAAGCATCAAGAAGCAAAAATTTCAAGCATCCATTGTTCTACATATTGTCAAGTTTTCAAATAATTCAAGTTCTCCATTGAAGATCAAGGATTCAAGCTTTCAAACCTTTGAAGGGATTAGGTTAAGGCATTCAAGATTCATCACTCAAACCCTAGATCTAGCCATCATGGTGGTGTGATGTTCCTTCAAGATCCTTTGTGCATCCTCAAGATTCATTCATTCTCCCTTCAAGGTGGATTCCAAGCATACAATCATGGAGGTTTATGGTTTCTAATTGAGTCCAAGCTTTCATATTCACATACTTATTTACACTCGAAATATAATTGCATATCTATTTGAATATCATAGCATCATGATTGGATTTACTTCTACAACTTGCAAGCATTCTTTATTTCAATTATTGATTTCAAGGTTAATTCCTAAATCGGGTTTTAACTAAGAAAAACCCATCCCCCAAAAAACAAACCATTTTTCTTGTAGGAACAGGTTTGGAACAATAGATCAGGTTGGAGATTCGGATACCCTTTTCGGCAAACTTCTAGGAACTGAAAGCAGAAATTTAGTCTGAGACATTTTATGTTGATTGTGACCTACAGCGCAATCAGAAATTTTGGAAAATGTTGACATTAACTTGAGGGTACAAATCAGACCTATCTCATAATGGAAAAATATTTCTGGGTTTTGTTCCTCTGTTTGTTTCTATTCAAGATGTGCTCTTAGATTTTCCAAAAACTCAACACAGGTTTCAGAAAACAACATTCTTTGATCTGCAATATTCCAAGGTTAGCCCATTTCTCCTATTCAATTCAATTAAGGTTTTCAATTTATCTAAATATAAAATACACATCCAAACTAATCAAATAAATCAAACCCCAGGTAATTAAGATCTTCCTTTTCTTATTCTTGTTTTCAAATGATTGAATCATTTATGCATTGATCCTTCCTTTTGGGTTAATCAAATTGGATCTTTCATTTACATATCCAAGGATAGAAGGAGAGCATCTTATTTACTCCCACAAAATATTTAAATGTAAGGGATTTTATGTTAAATGAGCACATCGTACTACCCCCACCATTTTATCCTTTACCTAGGTTTACTAGGTTTTTCCACATAAATTCTGAGTGTTATGTATTTTTGCACTTCTCTAAATTTTAGATACACTTTTAAAATTTTGTAACATGGATTCCACCTCTGAAACTACATACAAGAATCAATTCCAATTGGAATCACAAATACAAAAGAAAATATAAATCCATGATGATTTATTGCAATGCTAATCACAACCTTATAAAGAGTTCCGAGAAGTTTCCTGAAAGTTTACAAATAGTTCATCATACTTTACTGATATACTTTATTACTATTATATTATAATTAAAGTAGTTTGTATGATATTATTTAAATTTTGGTCCACTCAATAAATTAATTTAATTAAATCATTTTTGGTTTATTATTGACATTAGAAAAGGTCTATCAAGTCTTTATCAAAATGGGTTATTCTAAAGCCAACAAGGAGAAGGTTGCACATTACATACATGGGTTAAAGACACGTATTAAAAAAGAGTAGATAATTATAAGAATGCCTACCATAAAAAATGCATATAAATTTTATTTAAAGGAGGAAGATAAGCTAAATAGGAAATTTGAAAGAAAGAAAAATGGAAGAGATCATGGTGGAAGGACCAGTGGATATTCTTATGGAGGCAAAAATAAAGACCAAAAGAAGACTGATGACTCTAATAGTAGTCAAAATCAAAAGGAAAATAATTCCTATAATCTCTATGATCAAAATAATGGTGATCTAGGAGGATCATGAAGAGAACAATAACCTGGAAGAAGAGTTTTTCCATGGAAGATGTTTCCAATGTGGAGAAGAAGGTCATTGATCCTTTGAGTGCCTTTAGGATCAAGTGATGATTAATCAAAGACCCAAGGGTAATTCTATAGTTTCCTATGTAGATAAAGATGCTAATTATTCACATTTTGAAAATGATGAAGTATGAGAGGATCTTGTCACAAGGAGAGTCTTGATGAATGAAATGGTGGTTCCAATTCAAAGGAAGAGTTTGTTTCATACTAGATGTCATTGCAAAGGAAAACTTTGTAATGTGATCATTGATGGTGGTAGCACTGATAATATTGTGTCATAATAAATAGCCAGTAAGATGCGGTAAGAGAGGATAAGGCATCCCCATCCATATTAGATTGTATGGTTGGAAGATAGCCATCAGGTTTTGGTAAATGAGAAGTGTTTGATAAAATTTGAAATTGAGAACTACCATAATGAGATACTTTTTAACATTATGCCTATGTAATTTTGTCATATTATTTAGGGATACCATATAAATTTTATCCTCATAAACTACATGATGGATATGAAAACACTTTTTTTCTAAACAAAGATTGAGTTCTCCATAAGCTGAAGGCCTTGAAGGAGGACGAAGAAAAGCTAGGCCCTAATACAATAATTTGTTTGATAAACGACATTAGTGAGTTAGTTAAAAAATATGTAGATGAGGAAGAAGATATAGTAATGGGATTTGTAGCAATATGGATTGAATTGAAAGAAAAAAGATCGAAAGTTCCAATAGAAAATGATGAGGTAAATTCTAATTATTTGAATGTGAAGGATAATAGTGGGATATAAAAAGAAATTAAAATAGTAAATCCTTTGGAGGATAAGAGTATGGTTGGTAGCGAAGAAGAATATGAACATGAGGATGAAAGGTTGGAAGAGGAGATATGAAAGGCTTATAGTTTGGTGTAAATTGAAATTGATGAATCCCATGATGTAGAGAAGAAAGATTTTTTAGCATAAACATATTTTTCTAAAGAGAATAGAAATATGGAGCACTATGTTGTAGTTGAGGATGATATAGGAAAATATGTTGTAGTTGTTGTTGAGCATATTGAGAAGATGTTGGAATTATTGTCATTGATGTGAAAACCTTTATAGCTGTTATAAATCTCTATTCACTAGTTGTTGTTAGTATCAATTATATGCTTATTGGTTTTCTATGAGATAACAAGGTTTCAATTATATGCAGAATAGATTCAGTATGGGCAGGTTTTAGGCTATGATATCAAAAGTACGTATTCATACTTTAGAATTCACCTCTTTGGTAATTCTGTGTGTTTTGATGATTACATATGAATGAATTTTTTGATAGTAATTGTATAACAGCTATATTTTGTGTCAGGATTGATTCTATTGGGTTTCATCTATTGGTTTATTAGTTGAAAAGATTTTTTGATCAAATCTGTACTTGGTTGTGTTGTTTCGCCAGTTCTAGAATTTACCTATCTTTGACTATTATGCTATGTAATATGCATATCTCCATGGTGACCTATCTTTAGGTCCTATGGTAATCTGGTATGAATAATTTTTATGTATGACCTATATTTAGGTTCAGTGGTAGCATGTAAAATATTATTGTAATATCTTTTGTATCTAAGACAACATGTTTTATAGCTTGGCCGACTTATGTAATTAACTTATCGAATGTATATATAAAGAAAGAAATAATTTTATATGTAGTGTGTGTGTGTGTGTGTGTGTGTGTGTGTGTGTGTATGTGTGTGTGCTATATGTGCATGCGTATGCATGTGTGTGGGTGCCTACATGTGTGTGTGTGTGTGTGTGTGTGTGTGTGTGTGTGCACATTCTGACGCATGTGTCTGTGTGTGTGCAAACTTTTGGTAGTGGTATGTAAGAAGAAGGAAGTCGAGTGAAGTATTAATTTGATATAGAGAAGGATTTACATGCTATGTTCCAAGAAATTGGTGAATACTAGTAGAAGATCTATACCAGATCTACTACTACATTAGTAACTACTATACTATCAAATGAAACTATTTGATGCATAGGTATATGAAAATTTATCAGTAGCTCAAATTTTGTATTGGCAGTGAGCCTATTTGTATCATCAATTAGCCTTTCATATTTCTTGGTTGTTAGCCCAACCACTAGTGAGCCAAACAAATTGATGAGAAAATAGACAGTGATCCCTTATAAAAATCACCTTAACCATTATCACCTTAACTACTGTTCATTTCATGAGAACAAGTTTCTCCTTGGTTTTTCATAGTTTGAGCTTCCATGTTATATATGGTGTTATGGTGTTGTTTATTCTTTTTATTTCATTCTTACATAAAATAATTATTTGAATAGTTTATGCATATGTACCAGAACAGTAAAAGTTTTAGGAAGTGTTTTGGAATAATTGATTCGTCACCCTCCCCTCTCAATTATTTGGCAGGTTTAAAAATTTATATAAGAGCTTGGTCCCTTATAGATAGAGCTTAATCACTTCATGGAGATCTAGGATGTTTGAATAGATGAAATGAGAATAGTGTTGTGATAAATATTTGCACATCATGATGAGTGAAGATGAGTGGACTGAATCAGAGAATGAGGAGATGAAACAAAATGTAATGGAAGTGAATGCATTTATCTCAAAGCTAAGGGATCAAATCAAGAAATTTAAAACAAGGCACAAGGATGTAATTCAAGAATTGAAGGAGTCAAAAGAAAAGGTGGAGAATATAGAAAATCAATTGACTGATAATAAAAATACAAAGGAAACTATCAAAGAAGAGTTCAACCAAAAGTTGAAAGATTGGAAGAAGACCAAAGGACATCTAAAGAATAATTTTAATCAAATTATAGATGAGTGGAATAAAAATGAAGATAATCTCAAGGAAATCATCAAGAAATTAGATGAAAATGAAAGGCTAGATCAAGAATTAGCTTGGAAGCTGAGATCTAAAGAAAAGGTTTGTGAGAGAAATAATTTTTTGGATCAACTTTTATCCCTACACAAGAATCATAAGGACACCGAAGGATTAAGTTTCACCAGTAAATATTTAGATCTAAAGGATAATGAAAGAGAAGAGTCTAAGGTAGAAATCAAGGTCAAGAATTTGAATACTGGTAAGGGCACCAAGATGGTGTACAAAAAAGATGGTATAAGTAGCCACTTTTAAAAAAATAATAATTAGGTAAACCAAAACTTGGAAGAGAAATTTAAGTCATCAACTCAAAATTAGAAGATTTGAAAAGAAAGCTAATCGTAGTACTCATAATCTAGTTTCTAAACTACTAAAGTTTTTCAAAATATCTAATAAGATCAAGAGGGTCAAGACTTATGCGCATAAAGAGCTGTACTTGATATTTATAGAAAAATATAATAGTGTCCAGGGCACACATAAAAAAAATCACAGATAGATTTAGTATTTTAAAAAAATCCATTTGTAAAAGATAACAAAGAGTGAGCTACGATTTGTCTTTTTTTGTATTTTTTTTATAAAACACTTGTAAAAAAAATTTAACTATAATATGTTAATTTTGTCCAAAAAAATAAAAATGGTTAGAAAGCTCCGAAGACATGTGAAATTATGGAGGTACTTTTATGAATATATAATTCATGATGTATCAACATGATGATGAAGAAGTTTAGAAAATCATTTCAAGGATACAAGTGAAAATGGGTGGAAATGGAGGGAAATGAACCTCCCAAGCCCTAGCCTTGTTATCTAAGCCTATTAACTAGCCTTGTTCTTGGCTTAGAAAGTTTCCAAACCTAAGCTTGATTGGGTTATTTGAATTTAAAGTAAGTCAATCATGTTAGGGTTCCTTCACTATTTTTTTGGGTGTGAGACCACTCTTTTACACACCATCTTGGTGGACTTACCCATAAATCTACAAGAAGGCCTTTGGTAAGGAAATCAAATTCTCAAAGGTACTTATCTTTGAATGGTTACTATTTTGTATGCAGGTGTTGAGGCTTAGAAATACCACCCCAACTTAGGCATTGGGGCTCAACAATATTCTATCCTAACAATGGAAACCTTCTCAAGCTGTGGGTGGACTCTGATTAAGATGGAGTCTCTGGATTCTAGGTCGGTTCCTATTTGATATGGAATATCACCTCCCGATTGAAAAATTAGTGGGAAAAGGGAAAAAAAATAATTGAAAACTGGAAGTGAAAGTGTGGTGATACACCAAAATGAAATCTAACTTTTTTTGGAAACTAATGCAGAAATCCTAACTCATATACAAAATCTTGATACTTTGAATCTCTGATCAAAATATAGGTTAAAGACTTGGCAACTAGGGTATAGACCACAAATATCTTAATCTGTCAAAAAACATACATATTCTTCATGAGGTCTGAATTTTGTTCACATAGAGGAGGAATAATAAACATTTACTTCTCCTAGCTACCAAAATGAATAAACACTTATGAAGAAAGATGAAAACAGGATTTGAAATCAAAACTGAAAAGCATATAGGGAAATAGATCATCTACTTTATTATCCTCCAAAAAGCTGACAAATAGGTTACAAACAAGATCTCCAAGGCATCGAAGAACAATATGCTCACTTTTAGCCTTCTCTCAAAAATATGCAACCCTAAACATGAAGTAAAAGCCCAGTTATATAGCCCATAGAGCTCAATTTTGAAAATCACTTCTCCCTAAAAAACCCTCCAAAGTAGCAAGTCAGCATCCCTAAGGCTTAATTAGTGCCCTAAATTAAGCCCTAAATATGGCCCCTAAAGTTGGTGCATGGTGCATAAAAGAGTTACATCTTTTTTTACACATTTTACCAACTTTCTTACATAATACATACAAAACCTATAAAAAATGCATAAACCCTAACTCATAACATAACCCAACACCATGGCATAAAACCCTAACTCCACTAAGTTAATAACATAGTTTGGAAAACCCTAACTTCAACAGAACCTGAGACCATAGTCTAGCTAAGATAACTCCAGCTCCATACTCGATCACACATGACCATACCCACTGAGAGATATACTACTGTCTTCGTGGCACTCAAAGTACTACTGTGGCACTACCTGGGGACTTTCGAGGCACTATGAAACTAACAATGCATTAACTTTATTTGTCAGTAGACTTGAAATTTTTGTAAAACACACTGCATAATGTTTTTACATCCCATTTGCATAACATTTAGGGTTTTCCTTTGCGCTACCATGATTGGTTGGATGTCAAGTTTGAATCCATGATCAATGGCACTGTATCTATATTTTTTTTATGCTAAGAATCTCGAGCTTCTTGCAGTGAACTTGGACTCTGTGTAGAAGAAAGAGTTAAAACACCAAATGCCATAACATATGGTGCCTTCTCTATGAATTTATCTTGAATGTTCTTGGAGTTTTGGTTTTTTTTGTGTTGCTATAAAGATGGAGAGCTCAGGATCTATGTAGACTATGAGTTGAACCATGACTTTCACTGTTTGGTGAAACATGGTGTATATTTGTGGACTCTTCTATGCAGCTTGCTGGGGTTTTCAACACATAGCTTTTGACTTGAGTGTGACTTTGGTTTGAGAGCTTGGGCTCTTTGTGTTGCACTGTATTTTTTCTTGCATGCCATAACACATGGTGTTGGATGCATCTTTTGAACATGGTCTAGTGTTACTGGATTTGATTTTAACCACTGTAAGATGGGACTATGTCAGAGCTATGGTTAAAAGATGTGGAGTTACCTTTTGAAATTGGTCTCAAAACTTGGCATATTTCAGCCACAGCTTCAAACTCATTCCAACCTTATAGCATACCATAAACTGAAGCTTGGAGAAATAGAAGTCTTGACTGTGGTTTTCAAAAAGTTGAAACTTGAAGAGCTTCAGCTATCAATACATGTGGAACTTATTTTTCTTCACTTCAAGCTCTGTTGAAATCGGCCTTCATTCTTTCAACTACTCTTCACCCATGACACATGGCACTCTTCTATATTTATTTCTCCATCATGCTTCTGTAATACCAGATAAGTTAATTTTAACTCATTCTTTGCAGCTTTACTTGGAATAAATGCATATTATTTAGGAACTTGAATTTAATAACTCCATCTTTCTAGGTTCTTATTGGATTTACATCTCTGGCATTTTACTTCTCTGCATGTTGAACTTGGGTCATCTCACTTGAAGCTCCACCATGTAGCCTCATTTTGTAGCATGTAACCCTAAGTCTACCTCGAGTCACTCTTTGTTGCTTTAATGTAGACAAAAATAAGATACCCACATGGTCATTCTTGCATATTCTTGATGTAAACCTGAAACTTATGCAAGCTTGTCATTCTATTGTTTGAGAAATTATCTTTGTCAACGGTAGACTCCATTTAATGTTCTCTTTTTAGAAGCATGACAGTAATGTCAAAAGAAAATAACATGTTTCTTTATGTTGAGGCCGAACTCCATCTCTATTTTCTGAGAAATATATATGTTTGATTTCTAGCATGACCATAATGTTTTTTAAAAATACTCTGTACTACTAGTGAAGCCATGGGCATCTTGGTTAAACTGAATATATTACATGTTTAAACATTTTAAGAATGTAGTTTCTCTTAGTGTAAAAATACATTGTTATTCAGTTTTATACAAAATACCACCCATGAGGTTCGAGCACGAGCTCACGACTCCCATGGGAAATATTCACAATAGAAAACTCATTCAAACATGCATATCCCCTGCTCTACATTTGCTCGACCCATCCCTTGCATACACAAATTTTCCAATTTATTCAAACATGAATAATAGTAACATGTTAGTTAATGGATACACGATGTATAAATAACAACATGTTTGAGATACTGGCCTCATATGTTACTATTATTTTAATACACCAGAATAGGATTGTTTTCTCAATACCCTGCATAAAACATCACTTCATATTCACACTAGGCATATGGATACTAGACTTGACCTCCTTTTCTGAAGAAATGAAATATCACAACATTATTGATTCTTTAGTTGATTCAAGGCCATAACATGAATATTCCTATAACAACATCACTTCAAATTCATCATGCATGATGATAGTAAACAATTTCTCCTCCACTTTTGCATATCTCTTTTCAGGACCCTTTATTGGCCATGTGTTTCCTATAGCACCATTGTATCTTCTTTTATGAATTACATCTTCTTCTTTTGTATCTACATGAACTGTAACCTCTTGTGATGCACACAACCTTCTTGTATGTAATGCCTTATGTGAAGTTCGAGCACGAGCTCGTGACACTCACTGTATTTCTTTTGTTATATGCATTTAGTCACTTATTCACCTATTGCACACAAATCACCAATCAATATGTTAGGTTAGCAAACAAAATGAGCCAATTAATGTTTGTGTGTGAGTGCCATATGAGATGGCACTCATTCATGAATGTTGGTTGGTTGGTTTGTGTTTGTTAAACTAATAGGCTCATGTTATTCTGAAAAAGGTTTCTCATATAGAAATACTAAGTCCCTTTCATTCAAATATCTGGTTTTGAAAATAAGAACAACATACATCAGAGTAATCATTAATAGTAAAAGGTTTCATTTTTTAAAAAAAATTCCCTTTAATTATATCTTTCACTTAGTATGGATGCACATTTTCTTGTTACATTGAATTTGTCAGATAGATATGCAACATTGGAAGAATTGAGTATAGTTGTATGTTGTTTATGTTTCATGCATTACTTAGATCCAGCTAGATCTAACACCATTTTCTCTCTCATGATGTAGGTGAAAAACCCTAAAGACTTAGTGAAGATGAAGACCTGGACTTGGAGACCTAAGACCTGACAGAAAAATAGATGAAAACATATAAATAATAAGGCAATGCATGGGACCCCTACTCCATACTTCTATCATGCTTTATATTCTGCAAATGTACTCTTTGATTGTCATATAATATGAAATACGAAAGGACACTTGTATACTGCATTCAGTTTGAATGCACAATGTAATGATCAGTTATAAATTTGAAATTTTGAAATGTGATCAATACTTAGAGTACAATAATGAAATCTTATAATGAATGGAATAATGAAATGTTAATCAACAATACCTGAAAGATAGTGTTAATTAGACCCTTAAAAATGTAATATTTTCCTATTTGTGTCTGTATGCTGCAATTTTGGGTAACAACAAGAATTTTGGTCTTAAGGTTGTTGATTATAATATGAAGAAGGAACAAAAGGTTCAATTTTTTAATTGTCGTAACTTTGGTCATATAGAAAATCAATACAAAATTCAAGCTTGAAATCCTATTAGAAAATGTGGAATGAACAATATTTTTCATGGAAATTATTGTGTCAAAATTTTGGTGAAAAGGCTAATCAAATTAGATCTAGAGTTCAGTTAGTAAGATCATGATATAGGAGTCTCAATTGGATCCAGCAAGAAGCTGAGTCCACTTTTTGGCCAAAAAGTGGAATTTTTTTCCTATTTTTTCAAATTCATCCTATTTGACCTAAAGATTTGAGGTACTTAGACATGGCATCTTCCAAAACATCGCTAATATAAAATTTTAGGATTCAAAGCCTACTTTGCAAATATGTGATTTTTTAAAATACCCAAATGATAAATTCCAAATTTCAATAGGGATTACTAAAACCCACATTTTAAAAGTCACTCTTTCACGATTACACCATGTGTGTGTATGACAAGCGAAATCAGACTCAAATCAAACTATTTATCTAAACTATTTTGGGAAATGCTAAGTAACACATGTAACATTGATGATAATATTTTTTCAATATTTTTATATTAATTATATATCAGGCTTAATCATTGTTTATAAAACTTCTTGTGTACGACAAGCATAATTTTCTTGAAACATAAGATTTTTTAATAATGTTTTTTTAAAAAGTGTGTATTATTATGTATAGTTTGATGTCATAAAATTTATTTTTCCATAAAATTTAAAATAAAAAAGTTATTAAAATTACAAGAAAGCTTTTATTCTCTTTTCTATAGACCTATTTTAGTACAAAATGATTGAAAAGTAGAAATATTAATCAAAATTAATAAAAAATACATATTCTGAATTTGCACTATCTAATTTATACTGGGTTTTTATTTTCATAAAAAAATTCCTCATAAAACCCATTCCAATCTATGGCCAAAGTGAGTTTCTTATCTGTAGATTGACGTGGCCTTCAACATTCAGGTCAAACCAAATCAAAAGCCAAGGTTCATTTGACCAAGCCTTTCCCAAAGCTAAACCTGAACCAATTTTGGCAGTGAACATTTCAATTTTTAAAAATGGGGTGATCTTATAAAACGGGGTGACGTTTACAAAATGAAACGTTACACCATTTCATAACGTCACCCTGTTTCATTTTATAGTCACTCAAAATTGGTCGCAAACAAAATGGGGTGACATTATGAAATGGGGTATTGTTTCATTTTTGAAATGCCACCCCATTTCATATTTGACCATTTTTTGTAAAAAATTGCTTTGTTTTTTTAC
The DNA here is from genome assembly GCA_018584345.1 of Thuja plicata. Taxonomy (NCBI): domain Eukaryota; kingdom Viridiplantae; phylum Streptophyta; class Pinopsida; order Cupressales; family Cupressaceae; genus Thuja; species Thuja plicata. The sequence goes on from MU226704.1 coordinate 3,056,487, forward strand.
CTTATCAACATTTTTATACTTGAAGTATGGTCGATAGCGATAGATTCTGTAATTTTTTGACAATTTTTATAGTGTTTATTTAGTATCCTATTATATATTTGAAGGCATCAATAATTGGTAGCATATTGAACATTTTTTTTGCAGGTTTTAACTATTGAAGACACTCATGTGATCGATTTCAATTATCAATCATGGGATGTAAATAACGTTAGAAGAGGAAACAAAGGAGGGTTATGACTCATGAGGAAATTCAAGTGGATAAAGAGAAATAGGCTGAATGTCAAAGAGATAGAAGAGTGAGGATGCACCAAATGAATAGTAATGAAGCTTCAGGATCTACATGATAGATGTTACCCAAGTGTGCTAACACTAGCCTACTAGGACCTCCACTATTCCTAGTCTTCACAAGATCCTATGCTTCCTTTTTAGGATCTCACTAGCCCTCACTATATCAATCTAGGACTACTTCACTACCACTCTAAGAGTTGGTACAAATTGTGCTTCACAAGGGGACAACTATCATTAGTTTTTACTTCACTCTTTACTCTTCCTCGGACAACTCAAAGTACATTTTCATCCTTTCAACTCCATAATTATTTGCATGGAAATTTCTCATGTTTAACAACTTCTTATACTCCACATGATCCCATTTGTAACAAGGTATCATAAATTTTCCAAACGATCCTCAAATTCACCTTCAAATTTGGTTTTTAGGCTTATTCCTTATAGTAGCCCTATCTGACAGGTTTTTCCCAATTCTTACAAAATAGTCTGAAAAAATCCCAAAACAAAAGTGGGAATCCTGATACCCTTTTTCAAGATTCAAAGGATTATTTAGGTCTTAGGGTCCTAGTGTGTCCATATACTAGATTCCTATAATTAAGGACAACTAGGGCTAATTGGGCTAGAAAAATGCAGTCATATGGCTTATGATTGGAAATGTATCAGAATGGATTGGTAGAGTCTTATAATTTATAGAAGGTTCCTTTATATCCCCTAGGTTTCCAAAACCATGCTTGGTTTCCTTCAACTCACAATTTCCCTGCAATCAAACACCACTTATCACTAGCAATCTCATGGCCGGGTACTACAGTCTCGCCTAGGGCTTGCCATGAAAATTAGTTAAACAAATTTTCTTAATCTCACCTTCTATACACATAATTTACAAAGTATCTCCTTCCATATTCCCCCATTCCATGATAAAATGTGTTGTGGATAATTATGGAGGAGCCATTTTGTTCAAAACCACCCTGTCAACTCTAGCAACTAGTCTACTTACAAAATAATTTACAAATATAGTCTAAAGAAATCATAGAACCTTGAAAAATGAAAAAATTTAATCTAAACTAACTCTAAAACTCAAATCCAACACTAAATTTCACTATTCAATCCATCTAACAAAGCTTTAACATAAAACTAGAAGACTGTGTATGCAAGCAAAAAATAGAGCTGTTCTCACTATTCAAAAACTAGCATTACATCACCAATACCTCAGGAAATAGGATCCAACATCTATAAATATGCCTTCTCAATTTTTTTAGGCCACTAACATTAACTAAATTTTCCACTCACTGAATCGAATCAAAATTGACAATGTTGTCAGACAACATTGCAAAGTTGCAAAATGTTGTCAAGCAACATTTTAGCAACTTTTACATTTTTGCTCCAAATTTAGTTTAATGACCTCCAATCACTAGGAAATGATGTAAAAAAATCATAAAGGCCTCCTTAGGCACAAATATAAGGCATGTTAATATTTCTAGGCTCATTGACACCATAATCCCAATTTAGGCTAAAATGCACTAAACACACTCCAAACCTTAAACATCTAGTTGGACGGATCCTTGTCTAATCAAACTAGGTACAAACATGCAAGAAATTTGAAGGTAAAAAATAAAAAAAATAACTTGGCAAGGGTCATTAAAAGCCACTACAAAAACATAGGGACTAGATTTAGCCTAGGTGCTCTTGCACCACCACAACAATTGAAGAGTCAAAATTTAAAGATACCCTTGGGGATACAATGGATGAAAAAGGCTCAAACATGAAAGAGGTTAATGCAAGAATGTATTTGAATGAACCTTGTAGTGATGATCCAAGTAATTCACCTTTGAATTATACTCATCCTATGATTATAGATGATACTCTTTAAAAAGACGTATTACTTGCATATGCTAGAGAAGAAATTTAATCAATGAGGCCTAATTACATTTTTCAACTTAGAGAATTTAAAATTGAAAATCCCCCTATTGTTGTTGAAAATGAAGAGAATTTTTTTGTTGCAAATGAAAATGCCCCTAATGTTGTTTCAAATAAAAATCCTTTTGTTGATATAAATAAAAATCCTCCTAATGTTGATGTAAATGAAAACCGTCCTAATATTGATGCAAAGAGAAATGAAATTCATTTCCTAAATGAAAATGAAAAAATACTTTTTACATATGGAAATCAATATTTTGAATGGTCTTTCTGGTAATATTTTTTCGAGGCAGATAAGAAAATATGCTAATAAAACATAAAAAGAATTTTTCTATGAGAAAAACTTAACATTTCAATGTCAACTTGTGATTCAATTGATGAAAATGTAGAAAATGAGAAAAGTAATGAAAAGTGTAGGCATTAAAGTGAAACTAAATATGAAAGATTCATCTATTAAACATGCTATATCTACTATTTCTAGTGCCATTCAATCTATTGGAAAAATGAATCAATCAAAAGATAGCAATACAACACGACGAGTCATAAAAACTGCTATAGTCAATAAAAACACTCTGGATAAAAGAATGGTTAAAAATATTAGTGGAATTTTAAAAATGCATAATAAAACATTGGTAAGAGTAGAAAGGAGAAGTTCAAGTATTGAAAATGTTCCAATTAACTGATGTTGGAGTTTTAGTGGTAGACTCCCATGACCTGACCTAAAATTGAGTCTTGAAGTCAAATCATTGCTTGGAAAGTATTTGCATGATAATACAAGGGTTTCATCTAATGTGAGAGATATTTTGAAATTAAGATTGGGGTGTAATATTTGTGATCCTCATCAAAAAACCTATTAGACACAACACAAACTGAATTTTATAAGAAATTTTTAGATGAGGTTGTGTTACCTGGGAAGATTACTCTTAGTCAAAGATGATTTTCAAAATGCAAGCCTTGTTATGTGAAAATCAATAAGCAATGAATATATTATTGTTTCAAAATACATGTTCAATTTCGTTATCATTATGATATTTTTTGATATATATGGTATAGTTTACATGCTAACAAGATTACGGAGAATTATGACACTAATATACAACCTGAGACAATCAAGGATTTTGTAGCATGTCTGTTTTGTGAAAGATCAAATAGGGAAATGTTTTTTTTTAAGTTCATGTAATTCTTGACAATTCACTAGTTGTAGAAAATTTTCATTAATAGGACATTGCATACATGAAATTAGTGAAAATGATTTTGGATAGCAATTAATAGATGTTAAAAGATTTAAGAATTTTGATTATCCTTTAAAAGATGGAAAATTTGGAAAGAGATGCGAATTAATCACATAAAAACTTAGTGTACATGCATTCGTTTAAGAATTCAAGAGTAAGATTATTCTAAAATACGTGAAACACTCTCAATATGCTAGATAGCTCGAAGGTAAATTATGCACATGTAGAAATACATTTCCAGTTAGTACTATACTATCAGTGGTTGACTTTGTAGATAACTATACTCTTTCTCCACAAGCAAAAACTCAAGACCAATACTACAATTCAATGTAAGTGGCTATGTTTGTTCATATTTTTTATAGACATGCACATGATAGTATAGAGGATGATACAAAAATTGTGAGGGAGTATCATTTCTATTTAAGTGATAATCAGATGCACTTGCTAGAGTTTGTTCAACATTATTTTGAATTTTTTTATATTAATTTAAGAGAACCAAAAATCCACACGAGAGAACATCTCATATGGTTTGATAATTTTATGGATCAATTTAAGAATGCTTGAATATTTTATTTTCTTAGTAGGGCTTATAAGGAAACCAATATACCACATATGTGGATTTATTTTGAAGCTAGACATGGTAAAGGAGAACATGATGGAGTTGGTGCATGTGTGAAGATAGTTTTGGCTAGAGAGAAATTAAAATTTGAGGATGCAACTAAATTTAAAGATGCACATGCTATTTTTGATTGGTGCAACTCAAGATTATTAGTAGCATCAAATGATAACCGTATAATTAAACAACATTTTTCATTAATTGAAGAAAATGGCATTCCACGTAGACTTAACTATCAGATATTTAGTGGATAATCATCATGGCATTCATTTAAAAGTTCAGATGCAAGCACATGGAATTTATGGACAAGGGAGCTTGCATGATTTTGTCACTTTTTTATTTCAGGTGATTGGGATGCTTGCGAGAATAAAGAATGGGTCAAAGAGTGGAAGCAAAGATCGCTAACACATGATCAAGCATATGAGAGAAATAAAACAATACTTGAAGACAATGACCAAATATTTACATCAGAGGACTACAATCATCTTTTAGATCTTGTACAAGAAGGTAATTGTATTTTATATATCATTTTATATTTGAATTAAAATATTGGTATAAGTTTTTTTTGCAATTTAAATACATGGTAATTTAAATATTGTCAATTTATATTTAAATTTGCAGGACATGTGCATGTTGTTCTTCAACCTGAGAATAATGAAGAGGAAATAAATTATAGGTTAGCTAGATGCGTTGAGACAAAACATAAGTTAGTACAACCTAGAGAAGATGATGATGGATTTCATTATCCTACTGGTTCAGTGGTGGTTTTTGGAACCTGGATATAAAAATACCTAACAAGGAAGATTGGTTTTCCTGCATTCAAATACTATGAAAAACATAAGAAGATTTTTCACTACTCGCATTTGCTTTTGGAAACTAATACAAAGCTATCGAGATATCATGGGTGACCATTTTGGAAAAAGTTACGGTCGATTTCTATGGAAGAACATGAGATTATTATAGATGGAATAACAAAAAGAGAGGATGCTGATGGTACAATGGAATATGTAAATACATGTATTTATATATATTCGTACAACTAGAGTTTTTGATAAATTCATATATAATATATTTCATTTTAACATCACCTTAACATGTCATAATATTATATTATATGCATTGCAGAAAATTGAGACTTGTGGTACAATGGAATAAGTTTAAACACAAGTAAGTATACATGTGTATTTTTAAAAATTTTGATAACTTGACATATATTTAATCTATTTAAATACTCGCCTTATCATACCCATAAGGCATCCCCTTCAAACATCATGTTAAGATGTCCCCTTAAGTCAACCCATTTTTTGATCCCTTAAGACTTCCCCTTAAGTCAACCCAAGTTTTTATCCCCTTAATGCTCCCCTTAAGACATCCCCATATGACATCATAGAATTGTATCCTTGCAAGCCATCATCATATCTACCCTCCTAAGTACATGTTCTTGATTTAATAATTACATTTTCCACAAGATTGTAGTTACTTATTAAATTTGTTTATATTATTGCATATTTCTAGTTGAATTTTTCTTCAGGTATATAGCAAAACCATTTTGTTTGAAATTTTTTTAATGTATGTTATTTTTAAATATGGTAAGTATGATGGTATTACATTTAAATACTCACCAACATTAATTTGTATTTGAATTTTTCTTTATATTTACAATGTTCACAAAATTTTAGTTAAGTTTATTAATTTTTTTCCTGTTATTGCATGTTTCTAGTTGAATTTGGCTTCAAGTCCACAATGACACCATTTTGTTTGAAGAAATTTTAATGAACATTGTTTTTAAATACATCGTAAGTATGTTGGTATTACATCTGTACTCACAAATATTAATTTGTACATGATTTTTGCTTCATATTTACTATGTCCACATAATTTTAGTTACTTATTAAATATTTTTCTATTGTTGCAGGTTGCTAGTTCAATTCTAGTTTAGGTCTATAACGAAGCCATTTTGTTGAAGACCTGAATCAATTTATTATTGCACAAACCTATAATTTTTATCTTATTAAAAGTACCAAGGACATGTTCATTCATTCTATCTTGAAAATCGAGAAGCTCTTAATTTTTACATTGTCTTATATCTTGTTCTTTTTGTCATTTTCTTTTATCGTCCAAATTGTGTACAATAGAAATATATAGAAATAGTCCAGCAAATAAAGCATGTAAATACAACCCATGTAAATATAAAGTGTCTAAAATAAAGTGTCCATAACATAAAATATCAAGTGTTTAGTATCAAGTGTTCGTAATATAAAACATCAGGTGTATATAATATAATATATGAAGTGTTCATAACATATAATATCAAGTGTCCTAGTATCAAGTGTTCGTAACATAAAACATAAAGTGTATATAATATAAAATATAAATGAAATCAAGCATCCCTAAAGTTTAAATTCCTCTTGAGTCCATGTGAACAAGACCATGTGAATGACTCTCTTAAAAAAGCACCATAGTTAAAAAATTTAATGGCTCTAATATATATACGTGAATTCAATGTTTAAACTACCCAAAATTATCTTAAAAAATAACTTTCATAACATACATAAAAATTAACTTTAAGATCTTGTTATGATGTCATTTTGTGTGTTTCCTTCAATGTCCCGATGGACATCATGACGTATCTCATGGTGTTGTCCCTCTTGGGACTCTATCTGCGTGAAATGATCAACACCAATACTATAAAAAAATGTTTTTAATATTTTAATACAATTTATATAAATTTCAGAAGAAAAATTTAAAATTACCATATGGACATCCACTTCTTGTCTTGCTCCCTCTTGGGACTCAATTTGTGTGGTATCGCCGGCAATGGCCTACATACAAACATTCACAAATTTAGTAATGTAGGAAATTGAACTAATTTTTACTAGGGGGTTACATTGTGCTTTAATACATGGAAAGTCATTGATAAATTTTGAATTTAAATATTAAAAAAGATTATTGATAGTAAATTACCTCTGGTGGCTTGACATCAAGTTCAAAGGATAGTGGTAGACCACTGGGCATAGTGTGTCTCAGTGGACCATGACCCCCTGTTTTACAACATAATTTTTTCAAATGTATGGGTTTAAGGCTTAATTGAAGGAAAAATTTAAAATTTACTTCACTAATCTCTTGATTTCTCTAATTATACCCCATGAGATGTGCCAATAGGCATCAATGACAAACTTATCCCATCTAGTGCTGAGCTCGATGACTCTTTGCCCATAGTTTGTTTATAAGCACATACATACATGTATTTTCAATAAATTAAATTCATATTGCACATGATCTAAAAAAATAAAAAGTTTGTATGCGTTAAAATTAAATTAAAAAGAAATATAGGTGAGAATGTATATGTAGGTATGGATTTTAGTGATCAAGAGGATTGTCTCTAGTAGTGAGGATGTCCATATATGATCCAATCTGATGTGATTCTCCATGTGCTGAAGAAGTAGCCACGCCCTCAGGCATAGGACCATAACATATCTCATTGTAATTCATGCAAAGATGAGGCTTTGTTGTAGGAATTGCAATCTATGTATACTTCCCCCATAGGCTAGTAGTCAATTGGCTCAATGATCCAAGCGCTGAGACCATGGAATGACAATAAATGGAACAGGTAATATAGGGGCGGGAGGATCCAAAAGAGGTTTGTGTGGCACGGGTCTCCTAGGGTCTGTTGGAAACAATTGTTCAAATTGTGTATTGTCCTTGATGTTACACAAATGTCATATCAGTCATCAGACAGAGTCTACTGAGCTCAGAATGTTCAGCAAGACAGTTTACAGAGTTTACCGAGCTCAGTCGGTAAGAGAAGCAATTTACAGAGTCTACCGAGTGCTCCAGAATACTATATCGAGAAGTTAGTCTTTACCAAGTTCAGTCGGTCATCAAAGAATATGTGAAGGAAGGTCAGTCTTTACCGAGTTCTCAGTACTTACCGAGTTCAGTCGGTTACCGAAGGATTTTCGCAGAGTCTGCAGTGTTCACCGAGCATCTGTCG
>MU226704.1:3087145-3121936 GCA_018584345.1 Thuja plicata
AGGAATTCAAAAATCTAAAACTAAATGACTGAAATAGAGTCACACATACATAGCTCAAAATATAACTCTCTCAAAGTAGAACATATATTTCATTATCTGATTCAAAGATCAAAATAAATTCATGCACGAGTATCCCAGCATAACTGGCTCAAAGTCCAGATATCATCAGTCACTTAGGCTGTTGCATAAAATAGAAAAAGGAAAGGATTTTTACTACTGTTCTATATTCTATCTGTTCCCCCCTATTCTATTTTAACCCCTTCCAAGTCTTAAGCTCCATCTTAAATAGTTTAACAGTCTGAGAAAGCCTCCCGAAAAACCCGGCTTCTCGGACACAATTAAAGCAAGAAACAGTTAACAGTTAAACCAAGTTCTCGGAAAAGATTTAAAGCAAGATAAATTAAGAAACTAAAACTGAAACCAGTTCAGTCTTCCTGTGCATTAGCTGACGTGGCTATTTTTACTAGTTTCCAAGACCGGAAGACATGGAGTAGCTCCTGAGTAGGCGGGGCGTGCAGATTTTTTAACGCAACCAGCTTGGCATGTGTAGCATTCTTCTCCCACCACATTTTTTGGATTTTCTCCACCTTTTTTGACAACTGTCCCTGGTTCAAGATCAACATAGCCTCAATGTTGGCGGTCCTGGTGAGTTTGTGAACTCTCGGAGCTTCACTCTCCTTGAAAGCATTCATTTCATCAATGAAAGACTTGACCATTGCCTCGACGCCCTGATCTCCATCTTCTAGCTACAAGATACCTGAGGGGTTCACAATTTTGATATCCTTCAAGGTGTCAGATTGGATTTCCTTCACTTCTTTCTCCATGGTTTGCATCTGAGAAATGGCTGCTTCGAACAATGTATTCTTCCAGCCAAAGTTCTTCTTTAGAACGAACAGCATACACGGGTCAACTAACTTCATAGGATTTTTAGTCAAAAACTATTTTACTCCATAGTCTTCAATTTCCTGCACCTGCTATACAATCTTTGCATAATTCCCTGCCTCGCTTTCCCATATTGGGATCAGAGTCTGAATTTCTCCCAATAGTATCTCGTCGTCTACGTGGGTGCTCATGAACTGCCTTATGAAAGTGCTCCCTTCTGCTATGATGCCATCTGTCCATGCCTTTATTACTTTTTTCCAGGTCCTCCCTTGTTGTACCTTCTTGACCAACCTTTGGCTTTCTGTCGAATTGGGGTTGAATCCTTGAGGTGCCTGTGCCAAAGGTAGTGCACCATTTTCCGCCAACGAAGAGAGAAAATCTGCCATGGTTGAGATCACTTGTTTCAGTTCACGCTTTTCTTTGCCATCCTTTTGTGATTGTCCCAACATATGATCTGCGGAGAATTTGAAAATATGATCGCGGGAGTCTCTGTTCAGTACCCCTAACTCCATATTGGTTATTTCATAATCCTCGGGCTCAGGATCCTGCGTTTCTCTCGTAGACTTTACTGTGGTGATTTCGGCAGTAACCTTCCCTGTAGATGGGTCTGTTATTAATCTCGCATCGCTCTTCATCCTTTTAGCTTTAGGCGTGCGTGCGACATAGATCGTAACAATTTCTTTGACTGGCATAGACAGTGGTTTGAAACTTTTCCTTTTGCTAACCAATTCGGTGAGCCAAGGTGGAATAGCACTGGATACAATTCTATTGTCGGGAGTTTTTGGAGGTGTGTCTGTAACCTGAGATAGGTCTTGACAATGTGTGGGAACTTCCTGAACCTTTCCTCTGTGATCGGGGGTGAAGGAGAGATCTTCATCATTGAATTCAACGACATCATCCAAGTAATCAGGATCTTCTGAAGCCATGTGATTTTTCCTTTCCGACCTCGTCCTCACTCTTGATCTTGGCGCGGTAGGGTGTTTCAATGAGGCTCTCTTCTCCTTCAATAATATTATCTCACCTACATTTGATGACAAAGAAGAATCATTAGCAAGACCTTGCTTTACATTTTTAACAGATGACCTGGCATCAAGGGATGTATTTGTGAGGAGTTGAACTCCTTTCTTCCTCGCCGTAATCCAGTTCTCAGTTTCTTCAAAAATGCCGCGGGCCCGGAGTTTGATATCACTGGACTCTTTTCTGTCCCAATTAATAATTGGAACGCCTTCTACTTCGAAAAAGGTGGCAGATGGACGAGGGAATTCTGAACTATCTTCTTCTATATTCCTGACATCGAACTTCAATTGCAATAGCTTAATCTGAGATATAGTAAGCCTGGTTCGATCCCGCTCCCAGATTGTCTTCTCATCACCGAGATTCTCCCATAGATCCTCAAGATGATAGCTTGGGGAAGGGCATTTGCTTATCCCTAGGGTCTGTCTGGCAAAACCTTTGCTATCAAATCCTGTCCTCAATTCATAAAAGGGCATATGGAAGTTCAATAGATTACTCCCTACCACAGATGCGTCTAACATACTATTATAGACTATATGGCCTAATTTCACTGGGAACAAGGTGTTCCACTTGTCTTCTGGAAGAGTAGTTTTAATAACAATGAACAGCTGTCTACAAACTTCTGCCAGGACAAAATAATCAAAAGCGTACCTAGGCAGCTTCAAAGGTTCTTCTTCGAATCCACCTACCCGAATATAAGTGAAGCGGGGAAATTGAATGTAGAAGCTTCCAAATACCTTGACCAGTTTTTGAGCATTGTCCGAAATCCTCTGGTTCAGCTTGCCAGCCAGTTCTTGGTGCAACTTCCCCCAGAATACATCATGTGCTATCCTGTAATCCTCCAGAACTCTATCCTTTCTCAACAATGGGCAGTACTCATAAATAAACAGGTTTTCATTCCAAGGGACCTTCTGAATGGGAGACAGATCTTGGGTGCAGGCCAAACAGTACATTAGATACGAGGACATATAAAACCCTTCTTTGGTCATTTGATTTTGTTTAAGTTGATCCCTAAGAGACACGGCTACTATCTCAGCCCAATCTATATGCTGCTTTCCTTCTAGAACTATCTCTACAAAATGAAACATCCATTTGTTGAAGTGCAGGGCCTGCTCTGAGCCTTTCAATCGGTGGAGGAGGACCACCAAATCATGTACCAAGGGGTTCATATGATCCTTAGTGAGGGTTTTTGGCAACCGCGAACCTCCTTTGTAATTGGTTTTAGTCCACCTTCTTGCTATGTGGCTTCTGTTTCTGTCAACATTATCCTTGAATTGGGCCAGAGACTGGGTGGGAGTGAAGTTAACCAGGCCTTCATCAGGTATTTTGAAGGCTGCCGCAATGGTCTCACGGTTCACAGGTATTAGGGTTTGGCCATCTGCATTTAAAATGCTTTTCAATTTAACATCATACTTGTTGATGCATTCCTGTATCAACTCTGGACAAATGGCGGAATGTGGGAATGCGTCCGCCTCTAATAGACCACTGGCTAGAATTTCTACAACAAACTCTTCATCAACATGAGATGAGAGTTTCAAAGTTATGGCGTCAACTGAAACTCCTAACAAGTCTGTATCTGTTATAACCGAAGCTCTGCATTCTAGATTTTTTACATTCCCAAAGAAATGCATAACAGACTTCATGCTTGTTTAAAAAGATGAAAGTCTACTGGCTTACTGCTTGAAATATTGAATTTTAAGGAACAATCAGAAATGAGGGACAGAGCTCAAAAAGCTACCTGTAAAATTTGTACTCAACCAGACCACCTCTCCGGCACCAAGATCCTGCAACGCATAATAGGGAAGAATGACTTACCTAACTCCTTTTTACTTGCCGTTTGAAATGCGGGATATACAGCTATGTGCGAGCATTAATCGGGCCTTCACTCCCAGATGACGTTAATAAATAAATTCTTTCAAATCAAATTGTATTTGCGGGATCTGCCACCTTTTCCAATCATAATTATTTGCCCTCAAACCAAATATTTTCCATCCGCGCAAATGATTTCCTTGGTTTCCGTGTACTAACATAGCAAATGAACTCATGCCACATCGATCAGTCCATCTTGTCAGGTTGTTACATCATTAAGAATCCCACCGGCGTCCTTTCTGAACTACTTTGAACTACTTTGAACCAGAGTTCAAAGAGGTTCAAAGAGGTTCAGCCTCTCGTAAGAGGAAAAATACCACTTGCTTTCCTGCAGGCACACGCAATTAGCAATAAAAGGCTTAAACCGCTATTGAACTACTTTGAACTACTTCGAACCAGAGTTTGAAGAGGTTCAAAGTGGTTCAGATGACTTGAAAAGTGTAAGTGTTTGATTTATGACAGACCAAAACTGACTCCAATGACGCCAAAAGCTTGGATTTGACAGACTCAAATGTAAAGGCTTTGGGGGAGGACCAACATGGAAGGAAAATGCACATAGTGAAGTTTTGACCATTGTGGGGACATGAACTTGGAAAGTTCGAATAAAGGCGACTCTAACCCACCCAACATCCCCCTGTCCTTGCGACTCTTTATCTTTTGGCAGACGTCATTGAGCAACTAAGAGGACATAACAAATCATCAATTGAGAATCAATCAAATAAAATTTATAATTACTTAGATGCCCCTAGTTGAAAACATCATCAGGACATAAAAGAATCATAATCAAACCATTAGCAAACTATGTGTTAATTAGTACTTTGTTTATCCATATGTCAAACATAGTAAAGATTCATCAATCAGAAATTTAGAATATAAGCAATATGGTAGTCCATGTCTGTGCATTGGTAGGATAATCTGCTCATGTCTGCGATCTGATACGACTTTGTAGGAATGCTGTGAATGTAAATGTCATGTCCCATGTTTTTAAAAGACACCCTTGTTTTGAAAAGTGACATTATTTTGCATGTGTCAAGAAAGATTGTATTCATGAGGAAAACTAGGCTAGAGCAACCTAGCAACTGCAACTGACTACACCAGTAAAGATGCCCCCAGTGTAGAATGACTTATCTCTAAGATGTAAAGATAGACAAATCCCAAGTGAGGACAAGATAGTCATGTAGGGAAATGAAGTCAGTGTACAAGCACATGCAAAATTATGAAAGCCTAGTATCAATAGTGCATTGATAAATGGAGCGCAGAATACAAGTGACACATGATTGCCAAGTTTTCACCACTTGGCAAGATGTTTTTCTTTCTTTTTGCTACCAAGATGCCTATTTTACTAGGTGCTCATCAAGGCACTTTTCTCTTTTTCAATTATTTTTCTATTTTTTCTTTTTTGAATGTTTTTGTAGTATCAAGGCGCCTGTTTACCAGGTTTTCACTAAGGATACCCATTTTGTAGGACTTTTTCCACTGTTTTTGGATTTCTTTAGGATCAATTTTCTGAATGTTTTTGGTATGTAGCAAGAACCATTTGTTGTACAGGCTCTGGTAGCCAAACATTTAAGTGTAGAATCGCTTTAAATGTAGAGTGTTGATAGGATCTAGAAGAATATCTCCTTTAGGTGTAGCTAACTGATAAGCTCCAATCCTGAAAGTAGCAGTGATAACATAAGGTCCTAGCCAATTAGGTTCAAACTTTCCTTTCTGCACTTTGTTAGGTTGGTTCTTAGGATTCTCCTTGAGGACGAGGTCTCCTATTTCGAATTTGTGTGGCTTGACCTTCATGTTGTAACCTTTGGACATTCTCTCTTGGTACACTTTGAGGTGATCTAACACTTGTTGTCTACGCTCATCTAGTAGGTCCAAAGAATTTACCTGATCAATGCAGTACTAATCATAAGTAACTAGTCCTTGTAAAGATATTTGCAAAGATGGGATTTCAACCTCAATAGGTAGTATTGCCTCAGTGTCATAGACTAGAGAAAATGACGTGGCTCCAGTTGGTGTTTGGATGCTTGTTTTATAGGCGCATAGTGCTGGATTTAGTTGTAGATGCGAGTCTACGCCAAACTTGCTTACAGTTCTGTGTAGAATTTTGAGAATATTTTTGTTTGATGCCTCGTCCTGTCCATTACCTTGAGGATAATAGACTGAGGAGAAATGTTGAGTGATATAGAACTATTTACAGAGGTCATCAATGTCTTGATTTTTAAATTGGCCCCCATTGTCTGTCACAATTGAAGAGGGTACCCAATATCTACAAATAATGTTGTTCAGAATGAACATAGCCACCTGTTTACCAATGGCTTTGATTAGCGACATAGATTTGACCCACTTCATGAAATACTCAGTGGCTGTAATGATAAAATTATGTCCATTTGAAGAGTTGGGATATATTTGTCCAACCAAGTCAAAGGCCCATTGCTGAAATGGCTAATGTGTTATAAAAGGTGTAAGTTCTCTGGCAGGAGCATGAATAAGGTTTCCATGTGTCTGAAATTTAAGACATGCTTTTGAAAATTGAATAGCATCTTTCTCCATGGTAGGCCAATAATAGCCTACTCTGAACAGTTTATTAGCCAATGAAAAGTCATTTGAGTGTGACCCACATACACCTTCATGGACATATTTTAATGCTAGATTAGACTCTTCAAGTTCTAAACACTAAAGAAGTGTACCATCGAGACTGCATCGATATAGGTTGTTAGTTATGAGGACGTAACGCGATGAGGTCCTAATCAGGGATCTTTTTTCATTTCTAGATAGATTAGCGGGAATGGGTTGGTCAGAAAGGTACACAATGATACTGGCATACCGAGATGGATCTGAGTTATTCAAGGCACATATTACCTGGTATTCAGGGTTAGCAAAGGCATGATAGGATATTTCTTCCACCAAGAAGTCATAGTATAATTAATACTCCTCTAGTTGTAACATGGATGCCAAGGTAGCCATAGCATCTGCAACTTTGTTCTATGATCTTGGTATTTGCTGGAAGGTGATGAAAATAAAGTATTTCTTCAGATCATCAACTAGTTGCTTGTAGGGCATCAACTTTTCATCTTTTGTTTGATACTCCCCATTGACTTGATTGATAATTAGTTGGGAGTCACCATATACATGTAACTCAATGATCTTCCATTCCATGGCTAGTTTGAGGCTATTGACTAATGCTTCATATTCTGAGATATTGTTGGTGCATGGAAACATTAATTTGTAATATTTGGGAATCTTGTAACCTTGTGGAGTTATTAAGAGAACCCCTGCTCCAGATCCTTGTTGAGTGAATGAACCGTCAAAGTACATCTTCCATGGATGTTTAGTGAGATGCATGATTGTTTCATTAGGGAACTCAATTAGTAATGGTTCATCATCCTGGAGTGGTGAATCAACTAATTGATCTGCAAGTACCTATCCTTTGATAGCTCTTCATTTGACATATTCAATGTTAAACTCACTTAGAATCAGGACCCACTTTGCCAAACATCCTGTTAATGCCGTTCTGATCAAAAGATAATTTAGAGGATCAATCTTAGCAATGAGCTTTACTTTATGTGAGAGCATGTAGTATCTCAATTTCTGTGATGCAAAGATGACTGCTAAGCATGCTTTTTCAATAATGCTATACTTTCAAGCTCATAAGTGACTAGGGTTCTACGAATGTAGTGGATAGTTCATTCTTTCTTTGTTTCATCTTCTTGTGCTAGCAATACCCCTAGGGATGTAGCTATAGCTTAAATGTATAGGAGTAAGGGCTTTCCATGAATAGGAACCATAAGAATAGGTGGAGTAGCCAGGTACACCTTTAATTCTCTAAATTTTGCTTCACAGTGTTCATCCCATTTGAATGTAACCCCTTTATGTAGTAGCTTAGTAAAGGGTTGTGCCTTATCTACATGTTGGGACATGAATCTCTTGATAGACTAGAGTCTCCCTTGTAGCATCCTCATTTGAGTGATGTTACATGGAGTCATCTCTAGAATAACTTTTACCTTTGCAAGATCTACCTCAATTCCCTTTGCTGATACTATAAATCCTAGGAGCTTGCCTTATTGGACCCCAAAGGCACATTTCTTTGGATTGAGCCTGAGTTGGAACTATTCCATTCAATCCAATATCTTTCTTAGGTCAATGATGTGAGTACTTTCTTTGGATGTAGCCAATGTGTCATCGACATAGTCCTCCATGTTCTTGTGCATCATGTCATGGAATATTGTTGTCATAGCTCTTTGATATGTTGCCCTGGCATTCATTAGCCCAAATGGCATGATGTTCTAGGAAAATGTGCCCCATGCACATGTGAATGGAGTTTTCTCTTGATCCTCAGGGGTGATATTGATTTGATTATAACCTGAGAATCCATCTATTAATGAATACATCTAAAAGCTAGTTGTAAGGTCTATGATCATGTCAATATTTGGTAGAGGGAAGTCACCCTTCGGACATGCTTTGTTGAGGTCTCTGAAGTTCATGCAGACCCTAATAGATTTATCTAATTTAGAAATAGGGACCACATTAGAGATCCATGCTGCATAGGCAATGAATCGAATAAATCTAGCTTTCAACAACTTTTCTAATTCTACTTTCACCAATAATGCAACATGAGGATGCATTTTTCTAAGTTTTTGTTTCACGGGCTTGATCGCAGGAGCTATAGACAAGTGCTGCATAATGAGATTAGGATCTAGCCCTGGCATATTAGTGTAAGACCATGCAAAGTTGATCTTCTTCTCTCTCAGGAACTCTGTGAACTGTACCTTCTCTTCTTCTGATAAAGATTATGCTAGATGAACTATTTGAGGATTTGCAATAGTGCCCAAGTTTACTAGCTGTGTTGGTTCAATCAATACTAAAGATCTCTCCTGAAAGTGTTCAGGGAGGATATCAAGAGTCTCATCCTTTGGTGCCTTTGAGAGGTTTTCACCATTGGATACGTCTTTTTTCTTTACTATTTTGGGATCTGAAACTGCCATAGAGTAGTTTTCACCATCAGTCCACTTTTTCTTTTTATTTTTCAGTTTGTGACTAAGAAACTTGATATCCTCTTGTGACATGTTCTCACTCCTTGCATTGGTGGAAGAAGGGTAAGGTTCACAGGCTTTAAGGTAACAAGCTAGGGAGTGGTCATTGGAAAATTTGAGGATAGGAGTAGGTTTTATTTCAGTCCAATCAATTAGGTCTGGAAGTACTATTTGTAGGGAGTCAGATTTTGGGAAGGACAACATCATGTTATCATCAAGACCACTAACCGACATGACATGATCTGTTAAGTTAATTTCTTCGATATTTATATCAATAAGAGTAAGATCATTTGTAAAAGGGTCGTTGTCAGTTATATATGGATCAAACTCTAGTGACTCATCAGTATATATCTCATCATCAACCCTTTGTAAAAGGAGGCTTCTTGATTGTAGCCTATGAAATTCTTATAGACTTATGTATTCACCAGTGTCTCCATCAATGATCGGGGGAATAAACTCTTCTTCTTCTTCAAGAGGATCAATATCATTAAAAGGAGTGTCTGGTCATTTACTAGGAGCTGAGGAAGCCACAAACATGTGAATTGTATCTATTCCAATATCCTCGGAAGTAATAGACAGTCGATCCCACTCATAGTCATGAGTCTGTGACATCATTATCAGATCTATTTAAATATTTAGCAATGTTTATTTGATGGACTCGGTTAGCTACTTGTAGATCAAAGCAAGGTAAATCGAGGACATGTGAAATTGTGACTAGTTACCCCCAGTTAGGATGTAAATTTTGTGGCTAGGGTTCCTCTTGAGTGATTGTCGCTATGGTGTCTCCTACCTCTTGAATGGGAGGTTGTGCTAGCAAAGGAGTGTGAATATCCTTTGGTACCTCAAAACTAGGTACATAGTGGTCTCCTTGATATTCAAGATTCTCTGTACCAATATGTAGTAATCTCTCATAAGGCCATGGTTCTGATACTATCTCATCTGTTTTATCACTCCCTATTTCAGAAGGTGGACTCTCTTTTGAAGTAGGTTTGTTGGATTGAGTATTAAAACCAAGTCCTATTTTATCTTTGTTAAGGTAGAACTCCATGGGAATAGGTTTAATGATCCCTCTTCTTGTGTCATTTAGAGGTCCCTTTCCTTTGTAACCCATTTTTTTGAGGAGATCATATCCCTTTCCATACTACTCTGGGGATATCTTCACATGTTTGACCTCAAATTCCACTGGTTCTCCTTTGTAAAGCCAGTTCAAGACTTCATGTTCTTCTGTGTCATCTGAAGAATATGTGGATGCCTTTATCATGCCAGTTGCCTTGTGTACTTCTAGTCCTTTGGATGCTAGAGGCGTGAATGTTGATGACAATTTTCCATAGAATCTCGGTGACACTGGAAGGTCTTTTAGTGAAGGAGTTAGGTCTATCTTGTACTCTCCCATACCTATTTCTTCAAGTTTCAAAGTTTTGCAAAAACTCTTCATAACCATGTCTTTGGTTGTTTCAAGAGAAACTGCATCCATAGCCTTTTTGTTGTGTGGGATCATGCTACCTAGTTCGATATTGTTGCAAGTGTAGTTGGCATCTGTCGGAATCGTCACTTCTATCCCATTATGTGGGAACTTGATGCATTGGTGATATGTGGATGGTACAGCTTGCATCTCATGAATCCATGGTCTCCCCAGTAGAAAATTGTAGGCCAATGGTAAATTCAGAACTTGACATATAATGTTCCTTTCAATTGGTCCATCTTTGATAGGTAGAGCAATGAGACCCCTGGAGGATCTTTCTTCCTCATCATAAGCTTTGATGGTTATCTTGTTTTTGGTGTCAATGGTTTGTTCTGAGAGGCCTAGTCTCTTGATGAGATCCAGTGTACAAATATTCAATCCTGTGCCTCCATCTATCAATACGCATCTAACATGGGATTTATGAATAAGGACTTCAATATGGAGGGGTTGATTGTGTGGATAGGTCAATGACTTGTCATCCTCTTCAAAAAAGGAGAGGTAGTGTGGCACTGAGATGTGGTTAAGCATCGCTTGAAACTTGTTTATATCAATAACTTTCAGAACATTAGCAGCATGCAGAGCTTGTTGTAGGATTTCCCTATGCACAGTGGATATCTTGAGCAATTCAAAGATGGAAATTTTGGCAGCGGTTCGTTGCAATTGGTCTACCAAGTCATATTTTTCTCTGGGGATAGTGACCACGTGTTTTTTTTCTGGATTAGGAATAGTTACAATAGGGACCTTTGACGTTGATGTCAATTTTGGAGGCCCTTTGATTGTTACCTGTGCTTGGCTCCATGTTACAGCATTTGAGGAGGATGAGGCACCTTTAATCATGATCACATTGACAGATTTTGTTTTAATGCTGAGCATATTGAACACATTGTCACTCTTGGAATAGGTGTATTTTACCTCAGTACCTTTCCCTTTAGATGTTTCTCCTTGATTATAATTAGGAAAGGGTTTGTTAAATGTCGTATGGTCCTCATTGGTAGTATGTCCATTGGCTTTGATCTTACCTCCTTCAATGAGGTCTTGGATGACATGCTTAAGTTTGAGACAATTATTAGTCTTGTGTCCCTTGTTTGTGTGGAAGACACAATAGGAGTTATCATCCCACCACCTGGGTTTGACCATTGGTTCCCACGGTTTAGAATCGGGAATCATAATAACTTTGTTATCCACCAATGTTTTTAAGATAGTCTCAAGAGGTTCCCCCAAAGGAGTGAATGTTATTTTGGGTTTTGAAGTCCAGGTTCATTCCTTGTTATTATCATTGTTTGTTTTGGGAACAGGAGGTGTTACTTTAGCCTCCTTGCTTGCTTGCATGCCATTGGTTAGATTGAATGCTTCAGGATTAGAATTAATGTTAGAGGCATCAACTACTTCATCATTAACAACATTTTTGTTTTGTTTCCACCATTTAGGCTTGGAGTTGGAGTTACTGCCTTTGCTTTCATTTTGAAGGGTAATCTCTCACTTATTGACCATGACTTCCTCAATATGGAGGGCATTCTTAATCATCCTATCAAAGATAGGAGAATATTGCATTTGTAGAGCATAGATCAATTATGGAATGAGATTATTAATGAAGATTTCCACCTTCTCCATTTTGGGAATGACCCTTGAATATCATGCAAAAATATTCCTCCATCTTTGTAGGAAGTGTGTAAATGATTCTACAGTTTTCTGTTTGGTATTGCATAAGTCCATCATAGTTACATCATGTTGGATGTTGTAGGAGAAATGTTGAATGAACCGTTGCATCAATTTTTTGAATGTCTTGACCTTAGGGTTCAATTTTGAAAACCACTCCATGGAATTACCTCTGAGACTTCCTAGAAACAATCGCATGAGGTATGTGGGTTTGTGCATGTACTCAATGCTTAGAGCACATAATTCTCTTACATGGTCATGTGGATCAATTTCTCTCGTGTATTTCTCATACTTTGGCCTTGCCACATTAGGAGGAAATGGGACCATAATGATACTCTTGTCGAAAGGAAATGGACAAATGGCGTCCAAAGAGTATTTTGTTTTAGGTTTGTCCTTCTCTTGTTTGAGGTTCATGAGCTCTGTTTGCATTAGATTGAGCTATTTGGTGAGAATAGATATCGGGTTTGGTACCTACTTTTCTTTGAGCTTTTCTACATTATAATCCTTGGGAAACTTGACACCTATGGATGCTAGATGTAGGAAGTAATTTTCTTTATCATCACCAATTATCCGTTCCCATAGCTTATGGATTCATTTTTTTTGTTTAAGTTTTTCGTATTCATCTTCAGGGATCTCTTCTTCACTGTTCGATCCAAACAGATTATGTTCAAACTTGGGTCTTTCTTCCTCTTCCATGCCTTCAGATTGAGCTTGTTTTCCATCATTATAACCCTCAAAGGCCTTACTCCATTCATTAGTGTTTCTATCCATTGGAGGTGAATCTAGATCAAAAAGGGAACTGCGAGAAGTTTCTCCTTGAAAGTGTGGCATTTTAGGAGGCACTTTTGATCCTTTAGTTGTGTACTCGTTGTGCCTTATGTTAACCATGAAGTATGTTCCTCAACTTTGTTAACATTTCCCAATAGTACAAGTAAGGTATTTCAGATCATTCAAGTGGGTGTGTCTAGGTAGAGGTAACTGTTTGTTGTTGGTGGATGTAAATGATTCTAGCATCAGAGGGTTAGAATGCCCTGATAGTGAGTTGGAAATCAAGTTTGTTGATAGAAAATGGTTAGACCACACGTATTGAACTGATCGTGAAAGACTGAATATGCATGCAAGGTGGAAATTTTGAAAGTGTTTTGAAATAACAATAGGGAGACCAAAAGAGACAAAAAGAACCAACTAAAGAGTAAAAAGGGTATCCTAAGCAACTGAGACTTCCTAAGAAAAAATTGCTACAAATGCCCACTATCCTGAATGAGAGCTCTCAAATACGAGCCTTTGATGGTACTAGATACGATCCTAGAATCAGGATATGACTTCTTTCTAACCAAATACAATCCTAAATACCAAATACGATGCTAAATACTGAATACGACTCAGGAAAAATAGGATATGATTTTATGATGTCTTTTTCAATTTGGGTCAGTTTTGAAAATTTTGTTTTTGAAGTGCGTGATGGTGTTTGTTTCTAGATTTTGTCAAGAGGTGTCATAAGCTATGAAAAACACTTGTACTCTTGGATTTGAAATTTGTTGATTGTTTTGAGGAGCTTATCTTTTTAATGATCTTTAGAACATGTTAAACAGATTTGCATTGTTAAGGGGTGAAACAAACACTCACTTTGTCCTATTTTATAGGTGGAGGATGAAAATATTTGCTTGTTGAATTAGGTACACACTCAAATGCTAATCAGAATACAGCCATGACCAAGCACGCAATGGCTCCAGTCATGATTTTGTATTAGCCAACTCCAAACGCAAGTGAGGGCACGATATGATGAGTGTCTTGGGGCAATTACTTTTTGCCTTGCACAAAGATTATCACCCTTTCGGGGATGAATTAGGTATACTTTTAGTTGAAGTTGTTGTATATTATTGGGCAATCCATTTGAAACAGTCCCCAATAGAATTGAAAAGGGAAAAATTAAGGTGTATAGCCCTATGAGTACCTGAATATATATAGTCTTGCAAGCAAGATTCAAGCAGCTCCGCTCTATATATACCCTGATATGTTAAAGGAATGATGTCTAAATTCCAAGAACAAAACCAGTTCCATCATTCAAGACTTTGGCCTACGAGGAAGCAACTATTTATAGTGAGTTGGAAGGGTAGGCGTAAGACCTTTCCTCACTTGGGTCATTCCTGGGAGATTTTTTCCTCAATCGGCAGGCCCTCTACTGTTTAAATGATATGTAACCAAGATTGGCGAGCTTAGGATTTCTAGATTTCTGATTCTTCAAAAGAAGAAGAGCATACTCTCCTAGTCCATGTCGTTTTCTCCCAAAGCACTTAAAACAAATTTCATTCCCTCAAGCTATGTTGAGCTTGATTTAATTTGTTCCTATTTTAAAGAAAACAGGATGCTTGAAACAGAAATTTTGCCTTGTTCAATTACCATAATGATTTAATGATTTTTGTTGTTCAATTTTTTATCCAAAAAGAATTAAGTGATTGAACTTGTTCAATTAATCTCACATATTTAGTGCTTTGTTTTGTTCATTTACCATCGAAAAAGAATTAAGTGACTTGTTTGCTTGTTCATTTACTCCCAATTTCATCACAAATGATAAGACAACATCTAACTTTCTGATTTTCCTTTAGACGAAAAGAGCATATTATCTGGTTATTTTGGCAAGTGGAGAAATGGTTTTAAGTTTGGAAAGCAAGGAAATAGAAGTGAAGATGGGGGTTGGAAACCTATAAAACCACGTTAGTATCTCTTTACTTCAACTCTATGAAAACCTCACAAAATAACCTGCAATCACTTGGTAAGCTACAAAATACCACAAACACCACTTGTTAGAATGTTAGGGGTTAGGCAAACGAGATGCTCAAAATTTTTAACTAGATGCGATCTTGAAATTTTACTAAATATGACACAGTATACCGTATGTGAGATTATTCACCAAATACGATCCCTTTCTAACTAGATGCAAGCCTAAACCAGAAATGACCCAGGAAATCCTAGATGTGATCTGACTTTTTTGTGGTGCGATGGCGTATCCGAGATACGATCTTGAATGATTAAAAATGATTCTGTGTCCGAATCCTGAGCATGCAAATTGGTAAAAAAGTGTTATAAAATGAGACCAAGTTGAAAATCGAGCCCCATGGTGGGTGCCAAAAATGTGCGTATGTATTTGGGAACCTATTGAAAAAGACACAAACACTCAATAAGTCATTTCATTAGCTCAAAATGTTAGATAAAGCATATAAAACCCACTAATATCGACCTATTGCCTGCTAAATAGGAGGAGTGTGATTAGTAACATATTAGCCCTCAGAATATGCTATAATCAGTGATGAATACAACCTAGCATGAAGGATTTTTAGTTAAAAACAAGCTAAAAAGATGATAAACAAGCATTCTAGCTCTAAGCATGTGAATATTTAACAATGAACTAACATGAAACAATAAGTGAAATATGATTCTAAAATTAATCTAATAGCATAAAAATGCATTTACAATCTAAGGTCAAGGCTTATTTATTCTAAAAAATAGCTTCTATTTATAGAAGAATGGGAGAGAGAGAGAGAGGGGGGACAAGGTGAATTAATGAGTGAAAGGGCTCATTAATGGAGGTGTAAGAGCCTTTAATGCCCAAGGCATTAATAAGGCATGGGAGAGACATAGGCTTAAGGCATCTTTCATTAATGAGGCATTAATGAAAGCCTTAAAGAAGCAAGGGAGGATGTAAGAGGTTGGCTTGAGAAGGTGAACTTTAAGAAAGTCCAGCTTGAGAAAGTGGACTTTCTCAAGTGGGTTGAGTTGCTAAGCATTCCTTAATGGAATGTGACAACATTAGGAGGTGGGTTAGGGTAGAATCAGGATTACAATTAGATTAGTATGGGTGAATGGGTTGATAAGGGTTAGAACCCAGGGTAGAAGTGGTTGAGATAGGTTAGGTTGGGGTTTAGGGGAATATAAATAAATGAAATAAACTTATTTAATTCATTTAAAAATATAGAAATTAATTATTTAAAAAATTTAATTGATTTGTAATAATTAGGGGATTATAACCATTTTAATTAAATTAAATAGGCTAGGGGAATGGGTTATTTGCAAGTGGGTAATTGATTTAGGGATTTATTTAATTCCTTTATTATTAAATACTATAGCCATGTTTGATTTTGGTTTGATTTAATTGGTCTGAATTGATTTAAATCATATGGCTATAATAGTTAATATAAATCAGTGATAAAAATCACCTAGGATATTAAATTGATTTGAAGAATTATGCCAAGTAGTAACAGGGTTGTTTGGACATAATCGAGGGTATGATCACACTTAGGGAAAATAGGGTCCATAGTTGGAACAAACCAAATTTAGGTGGTTACAACCATAACCGGATCTAAGGGGTGTGAATTGATCCCAAGGGGTCATAATAGCTCCTATGATAGCTTTCATTTCCTTATGCTTCCTAGGGGGTCTTAAGGGCTGGGAGGAGCCATTCGTACGTCCTAAGGGGTCATTATAGATCATGCGACCCATTAAGACCCATTAAGATACATAATAGGGCCTAAGAGGTCCAAATTAATCCTAAGTATTCATAAATAGGTCATAAAAACCCTTAGGGTTTGTACTAGGTTGTGGGGTTGACTAATTAATGTTAAGGGGTCATAAAGAAACTTGTAGTCCTTAATGGGTCTTATGACCCCTTCGGGTACATCATATGTCCTAAGGGATTTTAATGTTGTCAAAGGGGAATTAAGGGGTGGTAGGACCTATTCATAAGTACTAAGGACTCGTAATAGATCCTGTGATCCCTTAAAACCCATTAATATACATACTAGGGCTAGAGTCTAGAGTCTCTAGGATGTAAATAGTTTGTCTTAAGATCTAGTGGAACTAGTTTAATGCAGATTACCTACTATTTTTGTAAAACATCTTAACTAGGGTTTCTATCATGTGTTAAAAGTTTAAGGCTACAATTAAAAATTATGTGTTTTAGGTATGTGGTGTGGGTTTCTCATTTATTTTAATTTTCTAATGTACATGTATGGTTTATACATTTTCAGAAAAAAAAATACAAACAAAATTCTATCTATATATACTAAATACAAGAAAATATTAAATACATTTATTAAAATAATTTTAATATTTATGTACAATAATTTACTAAATAAATTTGATATACATGCATTGTTCATAATAAAAATAACAATAAATACTATTAAAAAAATAATAAAAATAATAATAAAAATAATAATAAAAATGTTAATATTAAAAAAAAAACCTACCTGAAGGTGGTGTAGACGGTAAGCGAAGAGCTCTAGGTGGTGTACACAGCAAGGAGGTGCAACTCTAAAGGCAAAAACAACAACAAATGTTATTAGGAAAATACTTAAAAATAGTAAATAATACTAATTTTAAAAAAAAAATATTGAGAAAAGAAAAAAAAGTGGAAAACATCATCACCTGAAGTGATTTGGCCTAAACAAAATGGGCTATAGTTCTAGAGCAAGATCACGCTCAGTGAAAATGATAATAATAGTTCTAATTTTTTTTTATAGTTTTCAAAACGTGGTCATGTTTGAAATGTCACCCTATTTTTAAATGAGGTAGCATTTCAAATGTCACCTAGTTTTGAGTGGGACCCTATTTAGCCTTGGGACTTCGTGTCCTAAGGGGTGAGGATTTGAATTAAGGATTAGGGTCCCGAAGTGAAAAGTTGCCCCATTTTTGGAAAATTTCACCTCATTTCCTGAAGTACGATATTTGGAAAATGACTATGTTAAAAAATTTCACCTTAAGTGGACTCGTCTTCTTGCTTCAACTCAATTGTTTCAAATGTTGTAAGACCGGGCATTATGCTAATTCATACAAATCTATTGATGCTTTGGTGAATTTAATAAAATATAATATTACTACAGTATCAATTGAATCTCCGGTGACAAATATGGTATGGAAGAAGAAAGATATTAGTGAAAGGAGATTTGGGGTACCAGATCCCAGTACTAGCTCTTTTGATCGCTAAGTTGAATGCTTTGGCTTAGGGGAATATTAAACTTCTATATTAGTCACTTCCTCTGCATTGGGGTGATGCTACTTGCAAATGGATTATCTCTGGTATGTTAGATGAATAATTAATGATTATAATTGTTTTAGATGATTGATGTGATGTGTTTGGAAGTGTTGGGTTAGTGATAATTAATTTTTGGCAAGAATTATAATTATGAAGTATCATCTTTATAAATAGTAAATTTATGAAATCATTTGTCACTATTGAAAGGAGATAAATCATCTTTTTTTACAAATCTTGAGAAAGGCTGAAGAAAAATATTCAGTTGGGAAGATGTAATGTCAATTAGTTGTTTGTGATACTGGTACAGTTGTGTCAAGGATGTTGAAGAAGAAAGAATTGAAAGAATTTGATCATGGAAAAATTAGACACATGGAAGTTGGTTGGTCAGTAGAATATTTGCAAAGAGTTCATAGCCTTGGCTTGGATATCTTGGGATAATTTCCCTGGTTCAATGACAAGGAATTTATCATATTTTTTCCAAAAAAAAATTTCAGAATGGAAACCTAGTTTTTGATTAAACCTATGTTGTAATACAACAAGTAATTGAGGATATCACAAATTTGTACAATATTAGAGACATTCTTGGAAAGAAGACAATAAAGTATAATAAAGTGAAGTATTTGACTGGTATTAGTTGTGATCGGTGTGCACTCTTCAAAAAGACCATTGAGGATCTGGTGGTGATGTATGTTGCCTATCGAATCTCTTACATTTAGTTTTCTTTCAAAATTGTGACGGTGATACTTCGTCTAGGATAGTAATTCTCAAATTGGTTTGTGATGATGTTTTTGGAATTGATTTTTTATCAGTGATGTCAACATATGTTTCTATGGAGGCATAACAAATTGGTTATTACTATTGCTTGATGACTAACATAATTGTACTGGTACTGTACGGTTGATTCAGAACAAGTGAAGATGGTGATGTGTACATGGATATGTTGTGATGTTATTTATAAATTTTAATGTTTAATAATTTGTATCAAAACTCATTCACCCCCTCTCTCAGTTGAGTTGGTAGACTATTATTCCTAACAATTGGTATTAAAGCTACTGGTCCTTAGAGAGAATGCTTAACAACTTGAGGTGATCCTAAAGATTACATTCTATAAGAAGGATAGTTGGAAGAACAAGATGAGAACACATTTTCTATGCTTGGGAATCGACTACTGGAGGATTACATGTATATATGAAGGCTGAGGATGAACTAGATAAAGCTACTATTGAAGAAAAGAAGATATTTTCATATAACATGGTCAGAAGGGAAGCACTGATTAGTGTGCTCTCTGAAGGTGAATTCATTGAGGTTAAAGCTTTGGATTCTGTACACACATTTGGACAAGATTGGAAGCACTATATGATCGAGATAAGTTTACAAAGTGGGTGAAGTTACAGAACTGGAAGACAAGGATGAAAAATCTAAAAATTAAAGAGGATGAAAATATTAGAGCTTATGTATAGAGAGTTACTAAGGTTTTTATTGGGATCAAAAACTATGGAGGCATATACAAAGAGGTAGAAGTGATGGCAAAACTTCTTAGATCTTTGTCACCTATTTAAAAGACTAAGGTGAAAGCTATAGAAGAGATCGTACCCTTGACAGTGAACTTCAATAGGGAGATGTTGATTGCAAAATTAACTACTTTTTAGGCCATAGAGCTGGGAGATTCATTACCTAAAGTTGAGAAAACATTTAAGGCGTCTGGCATGAAAATAAAAAGACTTTATCAAGAATTGTGAGAACCAACATTCATGAATTGAGAGAAGATCTTGATGAATATGTTGATGAATGGGAACAAATATTGGAAGAAGAAAGAAATTTAGATAAAATTGTGGCCCTGATCACTGGAAGAGAAAAGAGAAGAAAGGGTAAGTTTGAAGAAAAGTTACCTTTGAATTTTTTTTCATGCAATAATATGGGTCATTTTGCATCTAGATGTCCTACAAGGGTTCCAAAGCATAAATCTAAGTTTTACAAACCTAAGTATTCAAAGGATAAGGAATGTTACTATGCTAGTGAATGTGTTTCTGATGATGATACTATTGATTATGATGATACTGGATTTATTTCTGATAAGGATGATGAATCTATTCATGAATAAAAAGCCTTTGTGTCTCATGTTGAAAGTAAATCTAAATGGATCATAGATAGTGGATGTTCACATCACATGACTAGTGATATAAATAAGTTTCTTAAACTAATTAAGTATGATGGTGGTGTAGTAAGATTTGGTGATAATACTCCAAAGCTTATCATTGGGGTGGGATATATTTCTCAGGATGGAAAGACTAATATTCACAATTTACTGCTTGTTGATGGACTTAAGCATACTTATCCAAGTGTCAAACAACTTGTAGACAAGGGTTATGAACTAAAGTTCATTGATTGGAACTGTTCTATCAGAAGTAAGGCATGAGACTTAATCAAATTTGGTACTAAATCAAGAGATAATATATTTCAATTGAATTCATTTGAAGCTTCATGTTTTATTGTGAAGATTGATGACAGTTGGTTATGGAAGAGAAGATTTTGTCATATGAACTTTGATAATATTGTAAAGGTATGTATGACTAATGCTGTTGGAAATCTACCGAAGATTATGAAACCATCTAACACCATGTGTAGAGAATGTGTAATGGGGAAGCAGACTAGAAGAAGGTTTAAAAGAAAATCTTACTCAGCAAAAGGGAAGTTAAATCTAGTGCATAAGATCTATTTGGTCCTACAAGAAAAAGATCCTATTATGGTGAAAGGTATTTTATACTTTTTATGAATTTTATAGCATGATGTGGGTTAGATAGCTAAGAGAGAAATCAAAGGCATTTGACATGTTCAAGATATTCAAAGAAACATGTGAGAATCAATCAAGCTTAAAGATAAATTGTTTGAGATCAGATAGAGGTTGTGAGTTTACTTCAAATCTATTTAATACCTAATGCGAAGAGAAATGAATATATAGGCAAACATATGCTCCTAGGAAACCACAATAGAATGGGATAGCAAAGAAAAGAAACAAAATAATATTCAGTGCTTCTAGAACTATGTTGCTGGCAGGAAATGTATCACATGTTCATTGGAGAGAAGTTGTTGGTATTGTTGTATATTCATTGAACAAAATTTAGATTAGAGAAGTTACAAGTAAGAATCCTTATGAATTATGGTTTAATCATACTCCTACTATGAAATATTTCAGAATATTTGGTAGTAAATGCTATATCAAAAGAGATGATGAGATAGGAAATTTTGATGCTATATGTGATGAAGGGATCTTCCTTGGTTATTTCACTAAAAGAAAAGCTTTTAAATGTTTCAATCTGGGATTGAGGAAGATGATTGAAAGTGCTAATGTTAGGATAGATGAAAATTTCTAGATTTGAGAGAGAATATATGAATATAATCAAACTACAAACATCAAGGAGGTTATTGCAGATCAAGAAGAACCTTTTAAGATTAATTGTGAGATCTAGGTATGTCAAGATTAGTAAAATGATCCTAAGACTCTGAGGTATGTTAAGAAAAACCATCCCGAAGATGAAATGATGTGAGATGCAAATAGAAGAATGATGACAAGATCGAGATTAAGAGATGAAATTTTTTTAATTTTTCAAGTTGAACAAATATCTACTAATGAGGCATGTAGAGATGACTCTTGGACTAAAGCTATGTAGGAAGAATTACAACAAATAAAGAATAATAACACTTGGGAACTAGTTCCTAGACCTAAAGATAAGAATTTTATAGGAACTAAGTGGGTTTTCTGACATAAGATGAATAAAGAGGGAATGGTTGTAAGAAATAAGGCAAGACCAGTTTGTAAAGGCTACTCACAATAGGAATGCATAGAATTTGAAGAAACATTTAATCCCAGTATTACATTGGAAGTAGTAAGATTATTTCTTTCTTATGTTGCATACAAAGACTTCAAAGAATATTTGATGGTTGTGAAATCTACATTTTTGAATGGAGATCTAGAAGAGGAAGTATATATTGAGCAACGTGATGGATTTATTTTGACATAAGATAAGGATATGGTTTGCAAGTTGAAGAAAGATTTGTATGGAATTAAACAACCACCAAGAGCATGACATGCACAATTGCATAGTTATCAACTTCATCTTGGGTTCAGAAAAGGTAATGCAAACAACAATTTGTACTTAAGAACTAGTGGATATGGAATTTTAATAGTAGAATCTTTTGTTGATGATATCATTTTTGGAGGAATGCAGGTAGAATTGTGGCAAGATATCAAGTGGATCCTAAAGAGACACACCTTGCTACTGCGGAAAGAATATTTAAATATCTAAAAGGAACAATAGATTATGGCTTATGGTATAAGAAATCTAATGATTTTGATTTACATGTTTAGACTGATGTTGATTGGGCATGAAATATTGATGATAGAAAAAGAACAAGTAGCGTTGCATTATTTCTTGCAAAAAGTTTGGTTTCTTGGCTAAGTAAAAAGAAAGATTGTATAGCTCAGTATACTTCTGAATCTGAGTATGTTGCCACTACTATAAATTGCACATGAATTGTTTGGATGAAACAAATGTTGAAGGGCATTGGGATAAATTTTGATGAGATAATGGTTATCCATTGTGATAACACTATCATAGTGAACATGTTGAAGAATTCAATATGCATTCAATGACTAAACATATTTCCTTTAAGTATCATTTCTTGAGAGAAAAGGTAGAAGAGAAGGAGATTAGATTGAAGTATATCAACACTAAGGAATAGATAACAGATATATTTACAAAACCTTTGCCAAAGGATTCCTTTGATTAACTCAAAGGTATGCTTGGGGTGAGAGCCCCTCCTTGCAAGAACTAAATTGATGTTGGAATGCATCAGTCTAGTGGCTTTAAGAGCTATATCATTTTTTGGACTTGATGTATGGATCTACTCCCCATGGAAAGTGATCACAAGAACATTATAGAACATATTTGGGTTATTTTACACTTGGTTATTTGAGACATAAATATTTTAAAAAGATACACCTTATAGAGGAAAGAAGAAGAATTATGGCACCCTTTGCCATTGTTCTCAAAGGGGGAGAGATTCTATGAGAAAATCCTTGATGCTTTAGGGAGAGCTGTGTTAAGGATATTGAGAAGATTGTATTGAGAGAGTACTTTTGTGTTGATGGATTTTCCTAGATGTTTCTATCAATTCCAAAGGGGTATATTATTGGAACTGGTTGTTGATGATGTTGTTGGCATTCATGTTTTGTCACTAATGTCAACATATGTTTCTATGGAGACAGTAAAAACTGGTTATTACTATTGCTTGATGACTGACATAAATGTACGGGTATTGTATGGTTGATTCAAAATGAAAAAAGATGGTAATTTGTACAAGGATATGTTGTGATATTATTCCTGAGGTCTCATGGATTAATATTGTCTATTGGATGAGTTATAGATGTTTTAGTGAAGACTGGGTACTGGTCAGTGAAAGTGATCTTTGACATAATTAGTCTCTGTGTTTTGAGTATAACTCACAAGAGATGTGGATTCAAGTTATGTGAGGTTAAGCAATGACAGAAGACATATTAAGGAATGTTTTTTATGATTCTTTTGTTTCACAACTCTTGGTGATGTTAGTTGTGGTGTATGTTCTAGAAGAAACCTATTTGTGGTTGACTTCATATATGTAGTGTGTATTATGGATTGCAATCATGGATTACGGATCTTGGATTATATTTGATGAATTTTAATTGATGTTTACTTGCTATAGGTACCGCGTGTGTCTTAGAAAGGTAAAGATTATTGAAGGAAGATTGCTACAATATGGTGCAAATTAATGCATAATTAGAGAGTTCATTGAAAAGAAGTCTACCGATGCTAAACAAATACTATCTAGGATGATCAGTGAAACAAAGGAGAGCATATAAGAAATTTCAGACATTTACACGTATTGTCTTCGGTGGCTTATTGTTGTTGGTAATTTTTGAGGTAGAATTGAATCTATTGAGGGAGAATTGACTGAATGTGAAAGACACTATTATTTCAAATAAAAGGAAGGAGAAAAGTGGATAAGAGTTGGTCAAATATAAGATGAATTATTGCAGTTGTAGAGACATGAAGAAGATCCAGGTAAAATATTATGGTTGGTGAAGGAATTGGTTAATCTAAGGTTAGAGAATGTTTTGGGTATCCATGCTGATACAAAAGATTATGAGTGGTAGTTCCAATCTATGGATTGGACTTCATATTTTGACATGCTAGTGGAGCATGATAGTCTATGGGCTCTGATGGGTGTTGTTGTGCATGAATGGAAGAGGAATCTTCCAATCATTAAATAAAGTTATAAGAAAGCTTTAACGGTAAATTTTTTTGTATTTGTATAACTTTTCTAAGTTCTATTTTTTGGCCCTTTTTTATTGTGGCAAAAAGGGGGATTGAAGGATTATCTACTCAGGGGGAGTTTTTGGGATATTTTGAAGTTTTGTACTATTGGAGATTTTATTATTTTTCCATCAACGCCAAAGGGGGAGATTATTGAACGTATTGAGAATAAATTGTCATTATTGTCATTGATGTAAAAACCTTTATATTCATTACATATCTATATTGGTTAGCTTTTAGCATTACCAGTTGTATGCGTGTTAGTTGTCGGTGAGAAGTTAGGGTTTTGGTTCTATGCAAAACAAATTTAATATGGAAAATTTTTAGACTATGGTGTCAGATGTACTAATTCATATTATTGGAATTTATCTCTTTGGTACATCTACGTGTTTTGACAATTGAAAATGAATGAAGTTTAAATGATAGTACTTGTCGACTGTTGAGTTTTAGAGATCCCTCATTTATCCCTACTACCCAGACATTCTTTTATTTTATTAAATTATTTTGGTATAAGAGTTATATTTTGTGTCTAGATAGATTCTATCAAGTTTCATCTATCAATTGGTTCAGAAGTTTTGTTCATCAAATCATGGACTTGGTTATGATGTTCCGTGAGTTCCAGAATTTACCTATATTGGGGAATTGTGCTATGTAACATGCCTATCTTAAGGATGACCTATCTTTAGGTCCTATGGTCACATGGTATAGAGAATTTTATGAATGACATATATTTAGGTTTAGTGTTAGCGTGTTAAATATAATTGTAATATCTTTTGTATTGAAGCCAACATATGTAATTAGTGACCCCACAAAGAAGTTTCCCATGTTTTTACCTACTTTGAAACTGAGATGAACATTCTAAAAAAAAACTTCACTTTCGGACATCTATTTTTGTAAAACCATTAAGAATTTGAAGATGATGTATCCATTTTGCCTTCTCCTTACAAAATTAGTTTGTATAAAAAGTGAACATTTTTAAGGAGTGACATTCTCTTTGTTTAAGCATGTCTTGTTTTCTAAAAATGATAAAAATGTTATTCTTTCAAACTTAGGTTTGTAACACTAAAATCTAGGGCATTCAATTGGTTTCATTTAATTTGGTTAAATATTTTATAGTTTATTGACTTATGAAGTTACATTAACTGTACAACTTGGATATAGGTTCATTTTAATTACTCTAATTTCATATGTATATATTGAGATTCATTTTTTTCCTTTTTTTCTTAGAAAGGTAGCATAAAAACCTAATTCCTAGATATTTTTCACATGTTTTTTTTTCTTAATTTTCTATTTTTCAAGAAGCATCGAGTAGAGAAGTTGCTAAACAGTCAGATAACGTATATTTAATAAAATTAAAAATATAAAGTAACAATGAACTCAATATATATTAAAATAATAATCATTGGAAAGATTGTTTTGAGTAGCACCATCTCAAACTAGGGTTTCTAAAGATTGTTTGATTTGATCCTTGATTGAGACATTCGAAGGGAAGAAGTTTGAAGAAATAATTTGGCTTTGGTGAGGTAGGCCGAATTCAGCAGGTTCTAGCGAGCCATCCTTCTAGCGAAACCCCTTCTAGTAACACCCATGAAAATCAACCTTTTGTTTGGTACAAATAATTTGTTTGCTATTGATTCACAAGGTTCACTCCAATTGGCATCAATTCAAGTGAATTCGCCCGATTTAAGGTAGTTCATGTGAAGGTTTTTAACAACTTCGTTCAAACACACATTTTATCGAAGGGGTAAAAAATGAAAAGTTTAGGATCACACAATTTTCCTTCATGGGAAAAAGAAGGACACAGTTTTATGGAATCACTCTTATATAAATAGAGAAAACATTTTTTATTGTGTGTGTGTGTGTGTGTGTGTGTGTGTGTGTGTAAATTTTTGGTAGTGCTATGTAAAAAAAAGGAAATTAAGCAAAGTATTATTGTGATATCGAGAGAAGGATTTAGATATTGTGTTGTAGGAACCTAGTGAATATTGGAAGAACATCTGTACAAAATCTACTACTCTCAGTGACTACTATACTATCAACTAGAACCATTTCATGCTTAGGTAGATGTAATTATATGAATTCACATTCTCTTAGTAAATCATTTTTTTTGTATTTGCAGTGAGCCTATTTGTATCAACAACTAGCATTTCATATTTCTAGGTAGTTATCCCAACCGATAGTGAGTTAAACAATAGTGATAAATCAAGTAGTGAGCCCTTGTAAAAGTAACCTTCATCAGTGTCACCTTAACGAGTTTTAATTTCATGACAATTAGTTTCTCCAAGATTTTTTCTAGTTCAAGTTTCTACATTATATTTGGTTTTATGGTGTTGTTAATTCTTATTTTTTCATGCTTACATCAATCTTAATTGTTTGAATGATTTTTCTATGTGTACCAGACAATTAAAATTTTTAGGAAGTGCTTTAGAATAACTAATCCACCCCATCTCTAAGTTATTTTGCTTGTTTAGCTGTGGTGAGAAAAGTAATCCATCACATTCATGTTGAACAAGAGAATACCTATGACTTCCTAAAGTTTGATAGTATAATTTATTTGAGCTACATTACTTTCAAAGGGGAAGAAAGATAGGAAGGACAAAGGAAGGAAGATACATATAGGTTTTGACTAAAGTAAATAAAAGCATTGAAGAAAATAAGAAAAATGGTAGATTCGATGTCACCATATGGTCTTTAAATTTTCACGAGCTTCCCTCGTGAAACATTTCTTCTTACCCAAGGTGTCTGATGTAGGAGCATCGAGGGTGTAGAAAAATCTTGTATCAACCAAAAATAATAATTAAATAAATAAAATATAGAAAAAATAAAATTTCCAAAAAATAGGAGATCCAATAAAGTAGGAAATCCCAAAAGAGTAGGGAATCTCCAAGAAAATGGGAATCCCCCAAAAATAATGAAAAACACAAAAAGGGGGATATTTAAAAAAAAAAAAATCATATTAGGTGTCATTTAATATTATGCATCTGGAATTTAATATTTGTGGGAGGGTAGTTATATCTACTCTCTCCAAACTTTATCCCACATTGGTTGTGATTGTAATCCCTTTGGTGGTAAGTTCCTATATGAGAAAGACATATAAGAATCTTAAAGAAGCTCTCTCTTATTTAACAAGTGTTAATGATGTCATATAGTAATAGGTTGTGATGATCTCATGTTCTAAGAAATTCTAATAATCTCTATCTCAAGAAGTTGTAAGAATCTCATCCTCAAGCATTTGAAGCATTTTAGCCATCTTCAAGTATTATCAATCCATGCTTTGTGAAGCATTTTCATTGACTCATTGTCTCTATGTTGTTTTGTATTTGGTTATGAGTTTTTAAGGGGGGTGTGACCCTTCATCAATTGGTATTAGAGAATGTATTTGAGTTTGTAAGGGGTGTACCCCTCATAAATTTCCATAATATAAAACTAGCTTCTCACTTGGAAGTGGAATTTTGGATGAGAAGCATTTTCCATATTTTTTGGTGTATGATTTCCTTTTTTCTTTCTTTGTTTATGCTCATAAATATGAATAATGCATATATCATGAAGTTTGATTTTGGTAATAGGTTGAAGATTTGATGTTGAGGTCAATAAGGATAATTGTTGAATTAGCTTATGAGTTTATGATAAAGAATTATACCCTTTTATGGTCATTAGACAATGAAATATCTCTATCATAGCTCTTAGGGATTCAAGTTGAATAATTCAAGAATCCATAATTTAAGGTTTAGAGATTGAAAGATTAAGAACACAACCTGTTGTTACACCTTTCTAATGATCAAGAGAGAGTATATGGAGATCACTTGGTTCAAGAATTGTGTAAGACTTAAAGGGGAAGTCCCTTTTTAATTTTGCATGATTAGTGTTATAAGGCACAAAATGTTGGCATATTACATTTGGTATCCATTTATAATTTATATACCTATTTGATATCAATTATCGTTGTAGTTTCTAATTGCCCTTACTACTTACTTGAAGTCCTAAACATTGTATAAATATTCCTGCTCCTAAAATTTAATGGAAGAAACCTTAAATATTCTCTCATTCTAAAAGCATTCCTAATTCTTATTCATTCTAGTAGGTCAAATTCAAGAAAACAAATTCCCAACCCTGATAATATATATAAAAGAGGTATGCAAATGGTAAAACATTGACTCTTGTGTGAAAAGATAGGGAGAAAATTAATCATCTTAATTTCCAATGTGATTATTCTTAGATAATGTGTGCTTAGTTAATAATTTAATAGTTTTTTTATTTTATCATTCCCTTCTTTTAATATTAATTCAATTTGGATAAGTCATTTCCTATCTTAGATGTGATGGATATCATTATGACAATGGTGTTTTGATTCCTAATTTGTATTTTAACTTAATTAAGCATAGTTTTTTAAATTTTTGGTTAGATTTATTTTACTATTATGCTCTTGTATAGCATAAGAAAAAATTTAATCAAAGTGGAGCCCATCAACTATATTACCCTAAATAATGGTAGTATTTTGTGTCCTCTTTTAAAAAGAGGAAACCTTTCTTCCCACTTAGACATAATGGTGAGCCATGGCCCTATTATTTTTAATTGCTTTTTTCATTTATGAAATCACAAAAGAGTAGAAATTATAGAAATTTCCTTAAATTTTATGGTGGAACTTACTTTAGTTGCTATGGATCCCCCATGGAAGCGGTTTCCTTCCAGATAGGAATTAAAAGAAGGATTTTCAAAATTCCTTACAAATGATAGAAGATAACCCATCTACATAATAGCTTCATCTTTGATGATGTCCCTAGGGAGTGGTATGACATGGAAAAATTCATATATGAAGCATGTCACCCTATAAAACATATTAAAAATTTACACTCTCAAGTTTTCTCTATGTTAAATCATTTCAGGTGTGGCTTCAAAGTAAACTTTTCTTCTTGGATTTACTCTTCCTTGTCTCAATTAGTGTCTATTCAAATTTCTAAACCCAATAGTAATCATTTCAATTATGGTTTTATCCATAGGATTGATACTATAATTTAAGCCTCAATCTAATCTACAACTCAATTTTGCACTTTTTTTACCCTTCCTTGATTGTTGATGTAAACTAGTTATCTAAACCTAAGAACCTTGGAGCTCTTTGTGCACTATATTTAAAATAAATCCTCCTTCTAAATAGATGCCAATATATGATAACCCTTAACATATGTCTAAAATGAAGAATATAGTTGTTTCCTCTTAGTCTGATAAAATGAAAGTTATTGGCTTTACAAAACCTCCAAAAGAAACTTATAATGATTCTACCTCCACTTTATCCCCTTCCTTTGATTTGTCCCCTAGAGAGTCTTAGCCTTTCTATTGTACATTCTACCCTAAGTCGAAGCTCCCTACTTTAGGTTGTTTGGCTTACTCACCTAATCATCCCCCTCCCTATGAGCTCTATGAGGACCTTAGCTCTAATTTAATGAATTATGAACTACCTACAACTTCAAAAATTAGGTCCTAAAATGGTATTTTCCCCAACTCCACGTGGAAAGTAAAAGATTATCATTGAATTAGAGGATTTAGTTGAGGTTAACACAAATGCTAGAAGTTGACCTTCAAAAGCTATTGATGATATAGTTTTAAAATTTGTGAAGGGGTTCCCTTATAATTTTGACAAGTGGACTATATTAAAGGAATATATTAATTGGGATCAAAGCCAACATTGGTTTTGTGGTGGACAAAAACTCTAGAGAAGATCATTGACGATCTCCAATAAAAGTTGAACAAAATGGTGAAGAATATTGAGGATGTTGTGATGTTCAAAAAGGAGTTAGTAAAGAAGAAAATGATCACTATGGAGGTTCTATAGTAGGAGGATAGGAAGGATTCTAAGCTTCTCCTACTTCTAAAAAACTAAATTTTAATATTTCTTTGGATGCTACTCCCTCTAAGGAGGTTGAGTTATAAATAGGGAGCTACTTTTTATGGATAAGCTTGATATTATCAACATCAAGTGACAATCCATGAAGGGTCTAAGTATTTTGGAAAAGTTGTAGATGGTTTCTTTGTGGTTTTTGGCATTTTGGTCTCATTT
The DNA here is from genome assembly GCA_018584345.1 of Thuja plicata. Classification (NCBI taxonomy): domain Eukaryota; kingdom Viridiplantae; phylum Streptophyta; class Pinopsida; order Cupressales; family Cupressaceae; genus Thuja; species Thuja plicata. Next base: position 3,117,489 of record MU226704.1, read on the forward strand.
CTTTTTATTTAGTTGATGGTCTTTGTGGTTGTGTTTTATCATATTTTTTTTCATTTTTCTCACTAATCATGAGACCCCTTTTTTACACTTGATGACTATTATGTAAAAGGGTTTGAGTCGTATTTTATTTATCTAATATTTTTTTTTACTCTACTAGAGGTGAGCATTCGATTCAATTTCAAGTTGATATTTAATTGACTAAAAGCTCATATTTTGTTGAAAATTGCACTTATAAATTCATAATGGAAAATCATTCCCATGTTAGTCATCTTATGATATGAATTTCAATGTAGATGTAGTAAATGTATTCTCTATGAATGAAATAAGTAATACAATGTGGCATTTGATTATTTAATGTTTGCAGTGCTCCCTTACATGTGTTATATTTTAAAATAAGTGATTTTACATTTTACTATATCCTCCCACTTTTGATTCAGTTACATAACCATTGGAAGCAATCACAATTAGGTAGAGCTTATATATTTTGTAACTAGAATATCGTCTAAGAATGAAGTGAAATTTTTTATGAAGCACTTGGAAATGAGAATGGATATTATTTTCTCATAAATTTCGCTTTAATTCCTCTTTTTGATTATCAATTTGTTTTTAATCTCTCATGGGGCAGCCAATTATCTAATGAAAGGTAAGTGGTCTATTGACCTAGATGAATGATTTTACTTTAAATTTTATGGTATCGCATATTAAATATACCTCAATTGCATATTATATGTCCCAAATTTATGAAGAAAAAATTTCATATGGTTTAGATCTGGAAAAATGTAAGGCCTAAAATTGGTGTACACTATAGTCTTCCCTAAGTAGTATTACATCATCTAGATGAGAATTAGAGAAATATAGTAAATCATTTTGAATTTCCCTCCCTGAGTCACCTTCTCAACTTGTCAATGGCCATTTCGCAGATGAATCCTTCCTCACTTTGATTGAGGATGACAAGAATGTTTATGAAGCTCTTTAAGGCCTGAATACAATTTTTCATGCCTCAGGGCCTTTCATTCGGTGGCATAAAACATGATTTTATAGGCAACCCTTCCTCCCAGATCCACTTTGGTTTCTGCAATATGGGTGGAAGTGGATTCAACATGTAGGAAGTTTTTGACTTTCTTGGAATTCCCTTTTCTTTTCAAGGGTCATCTGTGGAACTCTGGAATGTGATTCTTGCTCGGATAGAGAAGAAATTACCTTACTGGACTACCAAACCTCTTTCTATGGCTGGTAAATTCCAGATTTTCTCAAAAGTTTTGGCTACCAGTCAAGTGTATTATTCCTCTTGCTAGGCTCTATCGAAAGCCTCCTAGAGAAATCTTTAAAATATCTTGTGAGATTTCCTATGGGCTTATGGAGCTAATCATCATGGTTTTCACAGTCGCCTGAGAGTATTGTTTCCTTCCAAGGGAGTTTGGAGGTCTTGGTCTTCTTTCTATCTAGAAGAAAGGCTTGGCCTTATGTGCTAAGTGGGTTATTAGAGCCATTTTGGGTGATGAAGCGAGGAAGGTTGTTCTCAAGAATTGTATTTTGTTTGGGTTTCCAATTCACAACCTCACTTGGAAGGGGATTGATCTTTAAACCCTTCTGGTTATGAGAGACCCAGTCTAGATTCAAGGTAATTTCATTGCCAAAAGCATTTTTTGTGCTTGGGAGGCTCTCAAAACTTGGCTTTTCTTGGCCGAAGATGGTTTTCGTGATGACCTCTTATTTAACCAGTATAATATCTGGTAGTCTCCGCTAATTTAGTTGTAAGGGCTTCCTCTTGCTAAATTCTTAGGAATTTATGCTCTGTATTTTCATAAACGTGGCATCCACACTCAAAGATCTTTGGAAGGATAGAAATTGTGTTCTTTTCACTCACAACTTTCTAGATATTAATGTTTCTATGTACACTCAAGAATGTATATGTAATAATGTTATTTTGCAGATTCTAGTGCAAGCCAATAAAGTGGTGGTAGAAGTTGTCCACTTGAAAGAGTTCATTCAGCATTGGAGTAATGCCCCTTGTACGATTGTTAGAGTTCTACCAGATATTTATGCCTATGGTGACAAATATTGGCTCCATGGGCGCCCTTGCAGTCGCAGCTCCTCCGCCGCTAATAGACACCATGTTCCCAGGATCCTCGTCGATCCTCTGGTAGGGGAAGAGATTCGTGGAGTTGTCTCTCATCCTTTCCACCCCGTGGTGGTTCATCCTTGACTTGGTTGTCTACTAACACTACACCCGCCGCTTTGAGTGGCTCTTGTTGGCTGGACACTAGCAGTGATTCTACCTGGCTCAAAACTGCAAAGTGGTTCCCGCGATTGGCTCTTACAATTTCTCCAACCAGAAAAGATGCTGAAAAAGAAGATAAAGATAAAACTGATTAGAGTTGGTCCGCCGAGGACCCAAATCTTGGCTTCGTTGATGTATGGGGCATAAATTATTATCAAGATCCTCCTCCCTCTACTGGTACTGTATTAACAGCTTAGGGCGGGTTTAGTTCTTGGGCTTTGCCCTTTTTTTTTAATGAATAGTTGTTTTTGCTACTCCTGTCTAGGCTTAGTCCTGTTTGAACTCTCATGAGGTGATTTCATATCCACCAACATTTTCTTATGAATATGTACTTTTAATTATTTTTAATGGAAATGAACTATTCATCAAAAAAAAATTGCCTCAAGAATTTCAATTTCGGCTTCAAAATTATATCTGAATAAAAAATATGAGTTGAAAAAGTATTGCGACATGTGACAATAGATGTGATCATTGATTGCGTTGGAACTATTAAGCAAATTCCAATTCGAGATATTCTTCAAATGTCCGAATTTGGTAGAAGGGATTTTTTCGCTCTGCTAGGGTTTCATGCGTACGGCGTTCTGTCTGTGTTTCCACTCTGAGCCATCCATCTGTCATACCGCATTTACTGCGGGATCTTTTTTGCATTAGGGTTAGCCTTTAGTATGGCTCCGGCCAACTTTGGCCCAGCAGTTTCTGCTGGTGCTCGAGTTGAAGCTTCGGACTGCCATGGCGCCTCCTCCGAACAAACGTCCTTGCAAGTTCGTCCTGAAGGTCTTTCACGAGGTAACCCTGATATTATCCTTAATCCTCAGGAATTTGATACTGCATGTGAATGGTTAGAGAAACATACGCTAATTGGATATTTTGTGGGTCATACTCCTCCTAAAAGTATCCTCAAGGATTGGGTCAACAAGAGCTGGACCCCTCATGGGGTTCGTCTTGACGGAGTGCAAAACCTTACCAAAGGTTTTTTCCTTTTCAGGTTTGCTAACCCTTCCCAGGCGGACGCGGTTTTTAACCGTGGTCCCTGGACTGTTAGGTCCTCCCTTTTAGTTTTCCAGAGGTGGTCTCGAGACTTTACTGTCTCCGACGATAAAAAACTTAGGGTTCCTGTTTGGGTTGAGTTCCCTGGCCTCCCTTTGCCATGCTGGCCTTTTATTGAGGTTATTGCTAAGACCCTAGGCAAGGTCATTGTCATGGAACATGACAAGTTTTTCAATGCCCGTCCCCAGAAGCGGGTCTGTGTTGAGGTCGACCTTTCTAGGGACCTCAAAGACACTGTGGAAATTCAGATTGGTGCTCTCACCATCTCGAAGAAGGTGCTCTATTTGAATCTTCCCAACACCAGCTATCGGTGTCAATCGGCAGAGCATAAGATAAAAGACTGCCCACTGGTTACCCCTCGGGTGAAACCCGTGCCTAAAGATGCGCCGGTTAAAACCGTCGAGGCTGGAAAAAAAGAACAATGGACCACCGATATGCGTAAAGGTCAGAATGCTTCAGGCCCTAAGATGCCACCAGCCTCTGGTGCTGTTGTGTCATCTTCAGATGTTCCTGTTGATGCGCCACCCGTGGCGCCCATTGTTTCAAACCCTGCTTCACAGGGGAAGAGCTCTGCTGCAACGCCTCCCACTCCAGAAGTGGTGCCTGCGCCGCCAGCGGCTTCCTTGCCTGCCTCCAGGGCTATGCGTCGCTCTCGCAGTCTTGATGGACACACGGTAGACCCGAATAAAAGGCGGTTCACCTCTGGAGATTACATCCCTAGCTTTGGTTCTGTTCCAGCCTCAGCCTATTTGCAGAATAGCTTCTCCTCTCTTGAGGACGAGGAAGCCATGTAAGAGTTTTTATGAATTTTCTTTCCTGGAATGTGAGAGGTCTAACTGACCTCCCCAAAAAGTACTATGTTCGTGATACCTGTCGCAAACTCCAGAACCTGGACGTGCTGTGTTTACAAGAAGTTAAAATTTCAGAATTTTTGCTTAACTCTGCCTGTCGTGTCATATGGCCGGACGACATTGTCTTTTCTTCTCAGCATGAAGCTGGTAAAGGTGGAGTCATTACTTTTCTGTCACCTCGCCTTCATTATTGTGTTATTGCGCATGGTTCTGACCCGATGCAACGTGTAACCTGGATTTTGTTATCTCTGCATAATCATTCCTTTGGT